>JACXGK010004591.1:0-37328 GCA_016801125.1 Novumbra hubbsi
GGGGGGGGGTTGGGGGGGTCACATTGTCGCATGCCGGAAGTGAGGCGCTGCCAAGGTCGTGTCCCCCACACACGTCTCTTCCCCTCCCTCTATCTCCCACAATTTGAACTATCTCTCGAACTGAGGGGCATGGGAAAGGTAATGAAATCAACATCGCTCACACCACTCGAACCGCTCAATTAATCACTGCTGTGTGTGTGTGTGTGTGTGTGTGCGCGCGCGTTCCCCTGTAGTAGCTGAACGGCCATGTTCTCGGTTCACATTAGCCCAGGAAGACCAGCTCCCGTACACGAGACCGTGTTCGAGCACGCTGAGCATGTGTTCTGTGCTCAACCGCACCGTACCACTGTGTTCGTCCAGAACTGACGGGGAACACGCCGGAACCGCCGGGTCGGGGAAGTGAACAAAGGGGACTGCCGCCATGGGGACGTAGTGTGTGTGAGTGACTTCCACCGGAGATCAACTTCACATTAAAGTTGCCCCGTGGGCAGTGAAACAACGAGTCTGTCCGTGAGATGTACGCACCCAACGAGGAGCTGGGGGGAGGATATACATATCACACTGTGGCTTTTGACCAAACACTCCTTAATGTGTTTTCAATTCCCCCGCCTCCAGTACTTGACGCTCCTCTATGTGACACTCAGGTCTGCCCCGAGTATCCTCGCCTCGTTGGCCCGGGATGATCCGGAGCGCTATTATTCAAAGTCAATAACCTCCACCTGTGAAGTAGGCTACATCTGTTGTGTAGATGGGATCCTGGTAGCGGCGTTCCGGTGCCTTGTAGGCGTCCGGCCACTATAGTTTTAACGGTGGGCTATTTAACGGTTTTAAAGAATGACTAACAAGAATCCCTTGACATACCAGAATCCTTTTTTTTTTTTTTTTTTTTTTTACACGAAATTTCATTACACATTTTCTTTGAAACATCAACTGTATTAGGACAAACTGCACTATTAAAAAACATGAAAGCGTCCCTTTTGCATTATTAAAACCCAATGATGTAACCACAAAACAAGTTTTTAGAGGAGCTCCCTCACAATTAGGCGAGTGCGTCTCATCAAAAAATACTGCACCGTTAATGCATTTCACAAATGTTTAATTAGACTGTATTAATTAAAAGATTCTCTTCTCCATTCTCTCCTGCTTTCTCTCGCTTTTCTTTTCGCTAGATCAGTAGCATGACCTCCAGTTAATTGAAACCCAGGAGACTTTTCTTGCATAAAATCAGATTTATCTATCCATAAAAGGATTTCATAAAAAACAGTCCAAATCCAGAGGCGGGCTACTGCAGAAGCCTGCAGCTACAGAGCCAAGCCTTGCTCCAACCCTTTGCCCTTCCTTCATCGCCATGGAGAAACAATTGCTACCGCTAACTAGCTTGGGATCCAGTAATTAATAGCAGGAAAACACAGACATTATGTCTATAGCCCCCCCCCCCCCCATCAGAATGAAATCAGTTCACCCTCTGAAATGTCTCCCTGACGATAATGTGAGGAAAGTAATGATGACCATCGTGATAATGTATGTAATGTAATGGATATAATGATAACCTTGTTTGTCCCAAAAGCACACCACTGACACGGGACCGGCTGGATTGACAGGGAGTTAGTTAGCACTGTTGCAAACAGTCTATGCATTTTATAGTTTCTCGTCATGTGTCACAGGTGCCGGTGCTATGACATGTCTGTCTCCCACGGTCCACTTCGGGATCCCCAACCCTTCACATGGGGTCATCCAAGTTCAACCAAATTTCTTAAGGTCCACCATGATTGGAACATTTCACCATATGTGATGATCTCGAGTTACAGTCAATTTGAGTCCTATTTCTTAAGGAACTCAACAGTGAACTTAACATGGTTAAATTGTGATGCACTGTCCAATGATTTGTCATACGCTAAAACACCGAATGCAGATACGAGGCGTAGAATGTAATGTGTGGGGGGGGGGGGGGGACACGTATTTCCAGTCCCCCATCCGGTGGCATAGCGACGAGCTTCAACGACGGGCTTCGGGGGCGATCGTCATCTTCATCTTTATCATCATCGTCACGAAAAGCACCCGGGACTGTTGTTGGTCTGCGTCCAAATACCACAGGATTTAGTGCCATTGGACCGGCGCCAGACCAACCATAGATGGGGCCAGGCCTTCCTGCGTGGCCCGGGAGGGAGTGGGGGGGAGGAGGGTCAGATGTTTTCTAACTAATTACTGAATACGCTGATTTCCAAATGAATGCCTGGGAGAAGTAGTCTCCTAAACCTTCCTCCCGGCTACCATTACCGAAGTAACACCCCAAGGACAAACGCACATATGGGCTCCAATCTCTGGACCGCTTTATTAACTCCCAATAATATACCATGGCACGCCACTACTACATCGTGGTGGGAAGTGGGGCCCCACGATAAAGGAAAATTATGAAAAAAGAAAAGCTACAATGTCTGTGCTGCTTGTTTGCCGCTGAAGTGATACATAACACAGTCGCTGTCATGTTGTCCCTCAAATCTGAGCTCCCAGCATCCCCTTCTCTTTCCACACAAATTAATAGGCAACCGCCACCGAAGCGTTAAATTGCTTTGGGTTCGCTGCTGTCAACAACTGGGTTCGTTTTTTTTCCTTATTATTAGAACAACTGCCTTCTGCTAGACTTCCTGTATTCCCTTTTTTAAATGACTTCCCTCTTCCTGTGTTGCATAAAAAAAAAAAATGGTGATTGCTCAAGAAACAGTGAGCAGTATCTTGTTTTTGATGCCCGAGCACACATTACTTTTGTCGACGTCCACGTAGCGGTGCTGTGCAAATAAACATTCTGCGACAGCAAGAACTTAGAAAAGCAGAAGAATAACGTGGGACTGTTACATAGCCCGACCACAGGCTCGACACTCGCGTGCTTCCACTCGGTGCCAAAACAAATCTCTCAACCCGTGACGAAGAGTGCGCCCTACACACCAGCTGTGTACTCAAATCCCTATGTTGTTCACCACCCTCACTACTACCACCGCATGACAGCTACACCCACGACCCCTCCACCCACTCCCCCACCCTCCCCTCCGCCAGAGATGTTTTTCCGCATCCCTCCGCCTCTCGGTTGAGGGGCTCCAGCTCCTGACCGTTGTCAGGAGGGATCTCCTTCAAGCCGGCCGCTGTGTTCCCGCGCGTTCCCCCCCGCCACATATGCATGTCGCGTAGTGTCAGGGCCAAGGTGGGCCCCTGACGAGATTGGCCCCGATGGCAGCATATTCCCTGCTGATGGCGGTGCCCAGGTATCAGGCCGACGTAGCGCTCTCCTCATAGGAGGTCTGTTCGGGGGGCCGACTGGCCCCTTATCCCCCCCCCCACCTGCCCCCGTTGGTCCCAGGTTGTGCGGCGATGCAACGTGGCAGCTCAGTTTGTCTAACGTCGTTGGACTGCCCCATGCTCCATTTCCCTCTTTTCTCCTAATTTGACCCTCAATTCTTCCATTCCACCGAGTTCCACCATAGAAAAAGCCCCTACTAGGGAGGCTGAAAAGAAACCTCCACATATTTGCTTTCTGAAAGTATTCTGACCCCGAAACTTTCCACCTTCTGTTGTTTTGTAGACGCGTGTTATAATTTATTATATATGGATTATATATTTTGCCACACAAAAGCCAACAATAACAAACTGAAAAAGCATTTTATTTGTGCCAATTTTGTTAAGTTGAAATAATGAAATAGAAATAGCACTGGGGCAAAGATTAATCTTACAGCATGAAAACCTGAAACACACATCCAAGAGCGTGTTCGAGAGGCTTCAGGGGAAGCCTGTGCAAGTCTATGAGTGGCCCTGCCAAAGACTGGACTCATTGAACATCCGTGGGGAGACCTGAAGATCACAGTTCACCAGCACTCAAAATCCAATCTGATCGAGCATGAGAGGAAGAGTCAGACAAACCTCCCAAATCAAGGGGATTATTTATAATTATATTATTTTGCATAGAAGTGATTCTAAATTTGATTTCGAATTGAATTTCCAATCACAGTATCCAATATCTGTAAAGAAAAGAAAAAAAATCCTACAACTGTTCCACACATAAGGAAGAATGGGGGTAATAACCCAAATCCAGGTGAGACAAACCCAATTAGACTGAAAGCTGTGTTCTCTTTCAAAAGCGCCTCCACAAAGTACTGAATATAGTTTGAATACTGTTTTTTCAGTTCTAAATTTTCACTTTGTCGTCATGGGGTGTTGAGTCTAGAATGATGGCAATTATTTTATTTTTTTTACTATCAATTGAGTCATTAACACAGGTGTAGAAAGTAAAATTGGCCTCCTTTCGGAGACCAAATAATGCTATAGATCATGGAGGCGGTATATGTTTTTTTTTAAAAGATGCAATGTGTATTATCTAAATAGAATATAACTAGAATATGATTGTAAACATACCGTGTGTGCTGTACTAGGCTGCTTCACGCCTGACTGGCGTAGAGAAACTGTGGTTAACATTCAGCATTTGTCCGCCACTGGTAATTTATTGGAACTCATCTGTAACAGGGCTTGGCACTGATTTATATATTGATTTGAAAAATAAATAAAAGTGATAGAAACCTGCATTGGGGTGCAATGATGGACTGTCGCGACATGCAGGAGTGAGGATATGAAACATTGGAGGGAAATTAGATATTATATGGCCTCAAGACAACTGCAGCCGCCAGGCCATTTGTTATTAGCCTGATATTTATTATTAAAAATGTCTCGTCATGAGAGACTGCAGAAAATTTGGGCCCACTCAAGCTGTTAAGTCCTCGACAGGAATTAAGTGTGTGGACCTAATTTCTCCCCTGTTGTTGCTGGTTGCTGACAGGGCAAATCTGAGGTAGAAGATTCATCACCGGCTTCATTGTTATACACACACACACACACACGTGTATGCATGTACACCAAAACACTCTCCCACATATTTACTTCAACATGTGGTCCAAACAACAGTCACATTTATCTTATCTTCCCATAAAACCTTAACGGGACTAAAGCTCGGTAGTATGTCTTCAACTGGATCTACTCACTTAGCTAACATTATGCAACATTACTTTGTTAACAGCCCGTTCCCTGTACAGCTAACAACTTCATTATCACCATAGTGTTTGGGAGTGTTCATAGTTTTATTTCCGGTAGTGTTCACAGTTTTATTTCCGGTAGTGTTCACAGTTTATACGCAGGGGTAGAACTGGTATAATGGCAAACAAAAGTATTGCTTAGTTTAAAACACATATACAGTATATGCAGCACCAACTAAATAAATATCTCATAGGGCCTATTATATGCTACCTGGACATTTCACAACTTTATCAATAAGAAGAAACTCTTTAGTGCATCTTATGGTACCTATTGGACAACCAAACATCTCAGAAATAGCAAAGGCTACCATTTCTCCACATGTAACCAGTTACATAGATAACAGTCAGTGGGTTGGAAGAAATACTTTAAACTTCCTGAAAACCTTCTCAAGAAGCAGGCTTACCTGGCAGATGTTTATCATGAGCAGAAATATATTTTGTATTTGTTATCAGTTATTGCAAACACTGCCATTAAATAAGCACAGCTGTTCAGAAGAACGTTAAGCCTTCACATTCCTCTGACATTATATTAAAGGGGAATCACACAAAACATGTCTTCCAGACATTTGTCTTTAACTTTGCTTGCACACTAAGGACCAGTTGCAATGCTGATGTGTCTATCTATACACGCTACAAAAACAATGTATAGCTCACGAGTGACACCCATGATGTAAATGGAAGGAAATCTCTGGGCCAGGTCTTTGGATAACTTGCCCCTTTCTTGGACCTGCCAAAGCGTAGCGTGCAAATCCCAAGCCCGATGCAGACAACGATGGTTAAGCATGCCAATGGATAATGTCTTGATACTAAAGCGATGGTTGCTCTTGGATCAGCTTTTTCAAATCCTGCCTTAACAACAGAATTATTCCTCAATACTGATGAGAAGGCTATAGTGGCAAATATTGAGGTGGCTAGTTCTAAAGCTAACCCTATAATTGTACTAAAATAAAGATATGTCATAATGCGCACTTACAGACCATTAAATATATTGAGGCCAATATTACAGACATAGCCTACAGATAGGGAAATGTAACTCGATTGAATGATCATTATTGAATAGATGTGAAATTCAATATTACTTAATGATCGAAGCCTAGGTTATGGAGCCCTTGCAATCTACAGTAAGCTATTTAACAGAAATGCACTCATCTCACTTCTAATTTGCGTTTTCGTAAAAATGCATTGGGAAAGCCGTGTCTGGATTAAACTCTGCTGAGAAGGTGTATGGAGAGATACACCTTATCAGAACTGGTTGCCCACTATTCCAAAAAATGTCTGGCAGTACCGGTCAAACAATAAAAAACAATTCATTTCCCAGTGCTGTGACCTTTAGCAAACTCCCATTGTTCCCAAAGAGAGAAATAACATGAGGTTATTAAGACACTCCCAAACCGTAAACTAAATAGGCAAGGACATCACAGCCTGACACCCCTAAACTTTGAACTAAACAGTACTGCACCCTTTGTTGTTCATCGATGATATTATAATAAAATCTTAAGACCACAAATAAGTATTACTACTATAATAGCATAGATTTGGACGCTAAAATGAACTGAAGCTAAACCTGCTTGGAAGAGGACCTAGGTATACTTTGTATGAGTGGTGAGTCCAAGGCACCTGTGGAGAGTAACCAAAAGGCTGAGGGAAATAATTTATGTCAACCTGGAAAATGAAAAACATTGTTGGCCGAGTTTACATGCAATGTATTGATGGACATTGAGTCATTTCAACAAGTTGGCTGTTTGCTTAAAAGAAACACAGTGTTCTAATGTGGTGACCTTGCTAATGACCTTTTTACCCGTTTCAACGATATAATGACAACAACTTGTAAAAAAGCTATGTAAAAATGTACTGGTTGAAGTATTTTTACCACTTCAAAAGCACTTGAACACAATACATGTTCAACTTACCATTTACCACTTCCATTCTGAGTTGCTGTGAAACCAGACGGTTGGACAAAAGAGAGCTGGCTGGTGGATGAGATTATTATGTCCTGAGCCCACCAGGTGTGTGAAAATGGATACAAGACAGTAAAGGCCGCTTGAATCATGAATATAAACGCATGCTATTGCATCATTCAATTCGCACTAGACGAGACCAAAATTACAGGAACATTGAGGGGGGGAAAGGCACAGCTGTTTAAAATAATTTCCACTTTCCATGCCAAGGCTTTCACCACTACATAATCTCAGACAGTGCAGCGAAATAATACAGTAGGGCTGCTATCCAAGCCAACAAACACTTTTTCTCCCAGGAAAAGGCCAAACAACACCAAATTGGATCATCCCATTTCTCCAGCTCACTTTACCAACCACCTTGCTAATTATGACGGCAATCATCAATACATTTTTGCCTCCTTACAGGGATTATACTAAACATCCGCCCTGGGGCTGTGAAAGTATGTCCCTGCTAAACAGATGGCCTTCATATTAGGAGTGTTTCACATGGAGACAGGAGGTGGTAATGAGTTTGGGTAGGAGTTGCAACTGCTGCTGTGGGGAAGCTACGGGCTTCGTGTTTGGAGAAAGGCCCAACTTCAGGAGAGGGTTGTGTTTAGTAGTCACCTAACAGAAGTAGACTACTATTTGAATTTACCAAACAGAAAGGCTTGTTTTGGCTTTCAGTCGCAAAAACCAATGAAGACGAATTGAATTCGGTTAAACGCGCGTCCGCATGATAGGACACCCCACTGTTCAAACACTTAAGACATGCCCTCTCTAGGTCTCCAGAGAGCATAACCAAACCACCCCCCAAACCAAACCCCAGACCTGTGTGAGGCACATATGAAGAACATCTGACCCACTTAAAGCCTAGCTGGTGGCAGCCTACAGTGGCACCAAGGCAGGTGAGTAGACCGAGCGCCGGAATGTGTAAACTCCATTTACCTTCCACACTCCACACTCCCCTGGAGGCTGACCATCACGAACGCGCACACGGTATGGACTCCCCCTGCTCCAAGGACTCCCCCTGCTCACCCACCCAGGCCCAAGGACGAGGAACGCCTGCGCCCCCTGAACTAAAGGCCATAATGAATGGGCTGCCAGACCACCCTGCCGTGGTAATTTGAAGAGGACAACATTTTATATACCACCCTATTTGCTGTTGTGATGAGCTTCAGACGCCTCCCATTATTTATTATGAGAGGCCAGAGGAACAGCGCAGAGGTCACCGAACCCAGGTAAACGGGGGCCTTTAATATGAGGGAAGAAGAGAGAAAGGGCGGGGGAAAAATGGGAGGAAATGACAAAGACACGCCTGTGTTGCAGCTGCTATATCTGCTTTTATTGGATATATATTTCGCATCACAAGAGGATTGGCGTTGTTCAATGTTTTTGCCTGATGCACTGCATATTGCTGAATTTGTCTTGGCTTTGAATCAAACGCGTGCTTTATTAAGCGTTCAAAAAAAGAAAAAAGAAAATATTGATTCTGTTTTCCATGTCTCTACTGTATAAACGAGTAGTGTGACATCTCTTCATCAACCAATTCACATATGTGACTAGGCGTATTTACACTTAATTTTTGAACAACCTACAATATCTTTACATAAGACCTTGATGAATAGGATGTGTTTACCTGAAGTGAACTGGGACAGCAGAGTCAAAGCACGCCATGTTTGATTGATGAATAAAATGTTTCATTTCAAACGGAGGGTCAAAAGCTCCTTTGTTAAAGAGCGTTCTCATGGTGCTATAAGACAAATGGTCTAGTTTGCCGTAGGTCACTGGGGTTTGCTTTCCCATAATGACCTTTCATAGAGATGGAAGAACCATTTCGACACTCTCCCTCAGCAGCATAGGATGAAGCATTTAGGCTACTGTTCAATGGCTGATAAAAGAGGCATAATGCCTAACAATACCAACCTCTCAAACAACAGTGAACGATGGCCCCGGTTATGACGTTATGAGGTCCAAGAGCAAACCATTAAAACATCCCCAACAAAATTATTTTGTGACCGACACATACATATTTCCTTTGGTTTAAAAATACCACAGAAAAAGCATTTCATGTTCTACAGACCTTATCGTGTCTCACCAATTAGATTTAAACTTTTACAGTAAATGGTGGCAGAGATTTCTGTTAACACCTGCCCCTCCATAGATGCCCCAAAATGTGCAGTCCTGAGTGTTCCATTGTAGCTGGCAGCTACTAAACCCTTGAGTAGGGTCTGTCACTTTGTCAGCGCTGAAAAGCTGCCAGCTATTATGAAATAGCGATTTGCTAATTGCCCTCTGTTCGCATTCCAGCATGAATGTCAGCTTGTAATATCTCCACTTCCAATAGACCACTAACAGAGCACCATCCTACACCCTACAGTGCTGGCAAATATTGTAACGTTGCAGGAAGCAATGCAGGAGCGGTGCCAGCAAGACTCATGATGAAGGGCAAAGCTAAGGACTTTTAAAAGCTTTCCCCTTCTCAACCTTCCAAAAAGCTGTCCGGTACTATCTAAAGCAGAGACGTGGAAAGTTAAAACAACGGAAAGCAATGTCTCTTTTATGGGAACTATACAAAGGCATTGCTTTAACTCTCAACCCAATTTTTGTCTTGGCCCCCACACCTTGTTTCAAAACATTTCCTCAGTCTAAAAGTGTGTGTGGGGGGGGGGGTAAAACGAATTTTTTGGACGATCTTGAAATGTTCTGCTTCCAGAAATCCGATGTTGAAACAGTTAAAAGCGGCTGTGTTATTTTATTATGGTAAAATAACAATGCTGTAATTATTTCAATCGATATATCTGACGGAACTAAAGCAGCATTCTTGAATACTACGTAGTTTTTATTTAGCGATTTCCGTGTCAAAACGCCGACGCTATTGGAATTCGAGTTGCGCCTTTTCCAATCAAAGGTATGAGATCACTTTGGATTCAACGACATTGCTGGGATGAAATAACAGTGTGTCAAATGTAAATCGTCTCACACAAAAACCAAGTAGGCCTACTTGGGTAATACCACAAACTCGAGGCTCGTCTCTTCCGACATCTTTAGCAAAGCAAATCACAATTTGTGACGTGTTTTATAGGTAAAGAACTGCGGCACACAGTGTAGTAGAAAACAAAATAATAGGCATTTGTTTGTTAGGGTTAGGGAACTGGCAAAAATACGTTTACTTCTATTGGCCTACGAATACGATGTAAAATTAGCTCAGGCTTGAATGCCTACCCTAATGTGTATAATGAAAAACCCATTGTTTTGTAATTATATATTGTGTATCAAATGTGTCATTCATAAGGATGTTCTATCATGTGCATTGCGTACAGGTTATCGTAATACAAGTTAATTGTTCTCAAATGCTCTTATTACCTTAATACTAAGGTAAGATAAATAATGCCTGATTGAAACCCTGGGACAACAGGTGAGTGGAATTACTAGATAGAAGCAAAAAGGCAAACATGCAGTAACCCTGCAATAATCATAACAAAAACATGTTGTATTATATGTAAGCGTCAAACATCTGTTTCCTGCTATTTTTCTATGCGGTAGTTATTCTGAACTATTAGCTAAAATCATGAATTCCCCCCTCATTCAAACGTGCCAGGGTTGATAGACACGAACTAGCCTATTTTTATTGGCACGATCCGAAAGGTGGAACCTTCAACATTACCCTTTAGCCTGCTTAAATATTAAACAGACATGAAGGAAGCCAGACGGTTACCAGGCTATTATTGAATCAGTTACCTTAGGAGATGCAGACTAGGGTCCATCCTTTAGGGAACGCACTGTGATGTCTTGTTGTTCCTGCTTTTCTTTTCCCGGAGTGGAGCAATTTCTATGGAGGACAGTAGTGGCACATCAAAGGGTGCGTTGTAGAAAACAGACATACCCGTACGAGTTTCACTAAATGAGGCTAGACAGATCCAGACCTCCTGGGAGATGACGACCTGTGAATTGGTGCGATGTCTTCAGAAACCATATGTTTTCCAACATTATACACAGATGTCCCTGTTTTCCTCTTTAGAGAAACATGGCACTAACCGAAAAGAGCAGAGTGTATTTTTGTCAACTAAAATACATGCAGATTAAATGTGAGCACGCCATTTGCTCAAGGTAGCAACCCCCAGAATCTTAACAGAGCAATAAAATCAAACAACTAAGATCCACCCCAAACCTCAATGAAACCGCAGGTGTTGATGTTGGCTGCATCATCATCATCATCATTACCTAAAGGGGACCCAATCTAGCACCCTCACTAATGTCACCCTGACACACATAAGCTCTCACACACACACACACACACACACACACTTCTGACGTTCCGCTCATCCAAATTAGGTCTAAAGCCAAGCTCTGTGAACAATGTTTGTTTTCTTTCTAGTGCTATCTTATTCCAGGATTACTAATCAAACAAGCCCGAGGCCATCTGATGGGTAAACATCTGAGCAGAACCTTGGCAGGCGTTCAACTCCCCCTCTGCAGCCAATGGATAAGAGACGTCTGGCAAGCTAGCTACTTAAACTAGAATATATGAAAACACATGAAAAAGAAATCTTTTGGATAAACTTCCCGGTTTGTTTTTAATGTAAAAAGAACTACCCTTTCACCAAAACAAATGGTACACAGACATGGCAGTTGACACACTGATACAGAGCACGTGTCGCCCTGCACTTTAACATGTTACCATGGAGCTCTGCTGCCTTGTGTGCAATTGAATATAAATGACATAGAAACCATAAGCTTTTCTCGGAGAGTGACAGACCCCTTTTGTCTTCTGGCACATGCAGGTGAAAATATGCCACTCAACATATATTTTTTGGTACACATTCATTTTCGGACATGATCAGTTTAATGCAAGTCTATTGCTCCTCTTTCAACCATTTATTCCTGCTTCAAATGTATCAGGCGGAAGTCATTGAGTCCCTTGCTGTGTAAAACGGCTATTTTGGTTAGCTACGGCGCCAGGGTCCATTTCAGAGTCTCTCCTCCCTGGAATGTTCCTGCACGGGTCTCTGTAAATGGCCTCGAAAACGCAGTAGAGCCCTTCCGATAGAAGGTCCAAGTTAGATAGGAACGTCTGAAAAACGTTTGTCCGTCACATACTACACATTCTGTGATAGCAGCCTGACTTTCTTTCCGGTCCGAACCATACTCCTGAGTTCTGCCAAAGAAGGCATCTTCATTTTGTCTTTGTTTTTGCTGTAAACATTCAGGGAAATGCCCAACAGCACTAGAAGGCCACCCCATATGTACCTGTAGAGAAATGGAAAGGAGAGTTTTGTTAGAATATTTTCAGTACATCAAAAGCTGTCTTATTTGTGCAATTGCAAGCTAGAGACAAGTGACTTACTGGAAAGTAAAAGGCTTGGAGAAGAACATGAAGGATATAACAATCGTCATAGCTTTACGTCCGGTAGTAACTGAAAATGAGCAGAAGTGAGGAAAGTAATACCACAAACCCTTAACTGTGTTACACTCAAGTACACTGTCCTTTGATGACTTTGTTCATTTGTTTATAGTGTTAATCTCTAAATTAATCTAGAAGTATCACAGAACTTTGAAAATAAGATTACAATCCCTCTGATCTGGCTTCAATACGGTAATCTGATGTACATTTCTTGTATCACTGTAAAATGTCAAACGTTTGTGCTTTAAGAATTTAGAGATAGTGCTTAGTAAGGATCGTCAATTTAGACCGTGAGGATCTTTCAATGGAGATCCTCAATGCAGAAGATGTTCATAGACTGAAATTCGATTCTCACCTGTGACGGCAACCAGGGCTCCGAAGAGTTTGATCAAGGCCAGAACAAATGAAATTCCAAAGTAACCCGTGAGAGAGAAGAAGAAGGCATATCCATATGTGGTCATGGGATGCTGGAAGGAACGCAACATTAAACACACACCATATTTACCACTGTGTTTTACAGAGGCTAACTACCAACAGTGTTGTCATTAAATAGAAAATGTCTTTGGTTACACTAACCTGAGAACAAAAGGCCACTGCCGGCCCCAATCCTCCCACACCTAACAAGCCGGTCAAAAGGTACCCGAAGCCGATGGAATACGAGTACAAAACCTTGAACACAAGCAAAATGGGAGAGATTAGTCTGGCTGCTTTCAGGAGCGATACGGCACATTGTACAAAAACAGGTTTGTTGAATAAATATGGCAAGCTGGTCCTCAGTACCATTTCAGAGTTGGAGCCGTTGTGGAGCTTCATGGCTTTCTCCTGCACATTCCCGATGGCAGCGTCGGCACACAAAGCCAGCGAGATGAGGATGACCCCTGAATCAAAGACAACCAGATAATCCCCATATTCACAGGAACAACAAAGCGGACCGAAGCGAAGGCTTTGCCTGCATCTCTACTCAGAGTGCCCAGACATGGCCAAACTAGCCACAGAAAACCATCTTTCGGAAATCAGGAACACATTTAAAATAAGGTACTTGCATCACAGCACAGATAACAACCATTGCTAATTGGTAATTTGACCAGTCAACTCTGATGGGTCAAGATCTGATGTGATCAGTCAAAAAAAAAAAACACAATTGATTTATCCACTTAAATCTCTGCTTAAAACAAATACAAAATGACAGTGAAATTATTAGTAAAGGATTGACCTAGTCAAACAATGTTGGGAACAATAGACAAATGTACTGCTGGATACATAACACAGAGATTCACAAGTTACCTGTCACATTGAAGTTGGGGGCCACTTTACTGTCAGCTAGTGTGAACCAGATGAGTCCCAGACTCATACAGAGAGCAGCAGACACGTCGACCAGGTTGTAGCGTTTCCCTGAGAAACAGAGAGGTTAGGCCACAAAGTCAGGGGCCTTCTCTGGAGCAGCTCGCTTCTTATTCACTTAGAGACAATCTGATTGACAGATTTCACTTTCACTGTGGGGAGACTTGTTTTATAAGGATTTCGATTGGTCCAACACCTGTTGTAACTGACATCCAATAGAAAAATCCATTGACTAGACTTTTCACAGTATTTCCATTTGTGAGCAAAAGGGGAAACTGAATAGCCACAATGAATGAGGTGGGATATTTAAATGTGTAGACTAGATGAACGCATATCAGAGTGGAGCAGAAAGGGGAGAACTTGGCAGACAAGTCTCCTCTGTGTGTCTTTAGACACTGGCTCCTGGTTGACTGGGGCACAGAGAACTTTGAACAAGTGCAGCCATACTGAGGTAAAAAACGAAATACAAAGTTTCCACTGGACTATTTAACTTCAAATCAAATCCAAACATGAGATCAGAGAAGGAAAGGAGAGGGTGTGAGAGGAGGAGGAAAGGATGTGAGAGGAAAAGGAGAGGATGTGAGAGGAGGAGAAGTGTGAAGAGACGGACAGGGCGTGAGGTGGTTGAGAGGGTATGAGAGGAGGAGAGGATGTGAGAAGAAGAGGGTGTGAGGAGAAGGTTGGGGCTGGACACCAACAGAAAACAAAAGACAGAGGAGATGGAGACGTCTCCCCAAACAGGCCGACGGAGGCCTTGGGGGTGACAAGGTGACGCAGTAGGTTGGTCTGCTGTTCTTTCATTCCCCCTCTGCGCCCCTTTGAAGGTTTCACATCAGATCTTGCATCCTGAGTGAACGCAGTTGCATTTCCAACTAGCCCCCCTGGGGGACCCAGGGTCCACATCGCCAATGCAGGGGAAGAAAACGAGTGTCTGATCGCTAGGACATGGAACCTCTATGAAGACCATGTCTCTGAGATGAAAGGCACAGTACTGAGAACTAGGCCTTCTCTCGCTCAAATCAGACAGTAGCAAACAACCAATAAGAAGTATGAAGAGATCTACGAAAGAAAAGTTTAAGAGTTAATTGCTTAGAGCTGCGGTTATACAGAGTGTGAGGCACAGAAGGCACTAAATTATAGTTTAACTAAAATTAACTATAATTATATCAACAGTTGTTGAAATATATTATTATAAATACTGATGTTAATTCTACATTACATGGGTTAAAATTAGTCGATAGAATGAGGACCAGACCCCAGATGTTTACGACCCGCTCAAAATCAAAGTGTTTGAATGTGAATGGATGTGCTGACAACCAACACAGCCACAATGTTGCTATGGGCTACTGTGTTCTACTCATTTGTAAACAATAAGTTGTAGCCTGGAAAGGATAATGTTTCTGTCTCTAAGAACCTAATCAAAAGGGCTGTCTCTCCACCTGCCTGGGGAATGTGAGCACAATGGACCACACAAGGCAAGCTAACGGTCGTATCAGAATCTGCTCACTTTCTCTCCTTCCACTGTGTAGATTTAATTCTACACTTATTGATAGTATGAAGCCTAATATTTAGCTAAGGAATGATGGGTTAATTAGGGTGATATTTTTGTTAACTAATAACATGGGGAAGGTCAGAGAACACAAACATGAATATTTGAAAATACCCATCTCCACTAATTCAGTTTAAACCAACTAAAGCACCACGCGCTGTGAAAAGGGTGGTTTAAAAGGTAGAAAGGTTTCCAAGGACCACGGTTGGAGAATTTCAGAAGTTGATAGAATCTCGTGGTCACCAAGTCTCCGTGATTGAAGGCCAACAAGCTATCAATATTTGGATATCAAAAGAAAGCATCTGGTGTCATGTAAGATACATTTCTTCCTCATGTTATGGGATTAAATTAAAAAACAATGAAGAAGTGCACAGTATTGAGCCTGATATTTAGGGTACATGGTGTCAGTAGTTTGACATTTTATAGACTAGTGTGCTCTCACGCAATTTGCCTACACTGCATCACAATCATTCTTAGCATAATGTTCAAGTCAGACTTGTTTCTTTAAATGTCATTACGAATCGTGGCGTGTATCCCTAGCTACCGTCAGGACGAGTTATGGGTCTACTTGACAGAGGGCTGGGGAAGGCATGCAGTAGTCAGTCGGGAAATATTTTGATCCTGAGATGGCCCGTCACCGATAATGCTTTACTCCCTGCAGGTCCAGTAAAAGGGGATTTGAGGGCACTCTGCCTCCTCCGAACCAAACGCTCTGACAGCCTAAATATTTGTTATGCAACTTTTAAAACAGTCTGCCCTAGGAAGACAAAACCCAGCCACAGTTTCTAAAGATGAATAAAGTAATTGGTAAAGTAGTCCTATAACCAAGCTCCAATTACTGTATGTGGACTGTAATGAGATATAACTTTTCTGTTCCCTGAGATTTACCAAACATATTTGAATGGTGAAAACAAAAAACAGCAATGAAAAATATGTTGAAGTTAATATGATAAATGTGTCATTTGTATGCAGAAGCAAGCTTAGCTAATGCTTTGATGCATTAGCACATAAACCCCCTTTTAGGCAGAATGTATAAGCACAAACATTATAAGGCTGGCTTCACCTATTGATCAATGCCTATACTTTAGCTCCTCTGTACAGTCAGTGGAAAGGCACAGTGACAGGTTCTACCCCAACCAGGGAGGGTTGTATATGTATGTTTATGCAGCAAAATGTGTATGTAGAAATATATGTGACCGTAGCTCTACAATCTCTGTCTCTGAGACTGTAAACACGTGCTCCTATACAAACAAGGACCACGCTTCTTGTGCCACGTACCTTGAATAAACACTCCTCCTATCATGACAGGAATGAGTTTGCAGCACTTGAAGATGACCTGTGTAGGGTAATTCAGGTAACCCAACGAGGTGTTGGACAGACCCATGGTCCCAACCGTTAAAAATGCTATGATCAAGTATGTCTTCCATGGTATTCTGCCAAGTGAAAACGAGCAATTAGCAAGTATAGTGGGATGAGGGGACAAAAAAACAACACATTGAAAGGCCTTGCACGGGTTTACCTTCTCCGTTTGTCCTGTGTGAGTTGCAGTTCCACCAGTCCAAACAGGGAGTACAACCCAAACTGTACCAGGGTGAGGTACCATCCAAAGGGCTTGAAACCCTCCACAGAAAATATGAGCTCCTGAAAACAACAACGTTTTCAACTTTCACAGTTGGACTGGTCACACGCACGTACAACCAACAGCTGAGGGGGACAAAATTCCTTCACAGATCAAAACCGGTAACACAAAAAATGGTTCGCATTTATACCAACCTAGCACGTTGGAAATCACAAAAAAACTGTTTAGCACATCGGTTTTTAAATCAAAAAGAGTGGGACTCGATCAGAGAGTGAGGTTACTTCTCCTTTACTGTGAGAATATATTGTTTGTTAAAACCAGAAGTGGTGAAAAACAATTTAGATGACAGTGGTGTTGTAGTCCATGTAATCAGAAAAAAGTAGAATAGGCAATGTTGGCTTAAATTACTGTGAAACACTTTATGTAACAGTAGCAGCATGCTAGCTTCCAGTTAGCCAGACTGCCTGTGAATTTTTATTTCTACATTGGCAACGTGATTTCCAATCAGTCAAATTAATAATTTCGTAGCAAGCCTCAGCTTCAAGGGCTTCTGGCCCGGCCTTTTGACGGTCCAATAATATTGTTATTTCTCTCATTCTGAGTTTACAAAAATCACATGCATTTTACAGTTATACAGACATGTCACTTTAACTATTACCTTCAGACAGCTACATCAACGTTTAAAAGCCCAATATGAGGCCAGAGCCAAACTACTCTAGTCCAAGTCAGGCTTAGGGCTACAGAACAAGGGCAACATGTACAGGTGTCTCCTCAAACATTGGCCCCCGACCACGGATGTTAGGTCCCCAGCAGGTACTTGGCCTCTCCACAGGAGGTACTTGAAAGCACTTCTGACACCATGTCACTAGTGAAATTAACATGAGGGGGTACTTCAGGGGTATTCCAAACAAAATAAAATTCTGTCAGTGGTATAGTAACTAAAAAAGGTTGGGAACCATCGTTCTGAAACATGCCCCCTCGATAATGTGTATTTTTACTGACAAAACATATACACAATATAACATATTGTTCCAATGTCTTTTGAGATGAAAAAAAAGCAACCAGAAATGTTCAATAACAAAAATGAAATGCAGTCAATCCATATCAAATGAGTCTTGGAAGTAATCATTCATGCACACTGCTGCTAGCCATCAAAAATCTTTGACATGACTTTGTTCAGGAGTACTGGACTCATTCAGGCAAGATCATTTCGGTTGGTCTCTGTTTGGTTCTACTTGCAATATTACACCTCTACCTACCTGTAGGTACCCATAAACAAGGTAAAACAGGAAGATGCCCGCCGTGCAGATGCAGAACTGGGTGGCAGTGTTGAAGCTGCTCAGGTTGATGCCCAGCACTCTCAGCTCCTCTACAGACTTAATGTGTGGAGACATCATGACCTCGCTGGAGGATGGGATGGAGATGGACAAATGTTTCCGGGTGTTGTTGTAGTTCATCAGGCCAAATTTGGCACTCATCGTGTTTGGGGGCTAACGGTCAAAAACAGGAACAAAGTAGTTGAATTACTTGTCTAGGCTTTGTGTTGGAAAAGGACACAAAAGACAAAAAGCAAATGGGAAAAGACTATTAAGACAAGTCGTTTGTGTAGTTGCCGGCATAATATAGGTAGCTAGAGAACGTACCTGTAACAATCAAGGACCAAAACACTGCAATTGTCATTGATCTGATTTCCGAGGGCTTTACTGAATTTGACTCGTGAATATGTGCTGCGAAACGAACCGGCTAATTATTAGTAAATAGAACAACTATTCATTGCTAAGTAATTAGCTTGCTAATCAAGCTATGTATCTAGTTTGTTAGGTTGCTATATAGCTAGATAACTTAGCCATGTACTGTGGAGCTGTGTGGAAAACTTAAAAACCACTGCAAATTTGCAACATCAACAAGTTTCAAGCATTCTGAGAAGGATTGGCTTAATGCCCTTAGTATTGTTATTTCACAATTCAAACATACAAGTTGCTAGCTCCTTCAAACTAGCATGCTGCTAGCTAAAACACACTTCCGGGTTTGAAATGACTGCGTTGCGTTGTTCTTCTATATACTCGGATTGAAAGCATGTTGCCAACCGTCATGAGTCAAATTTTGTGACGCTAACTACAGTATTCAAATTGTGATCATTTTTAAGCGAAAAGACATATAGCACATTTGCTAACTAACGAACTACTGGGGCAGCTGCTGTCTCCTGGCAGCAGCCAACAACTTCCGGTCTGACTCTTCTCAAACTATGACCTTCTTTCCAATTGGTGAACAACAGAGAGCAGGTAAAAACAATTACAAGCGATGTAGCTATCCAAAATGTGTTAATGCAATAGCGCACGAGTTACAGCATACAGTTTACATTTATACGTTTGGTGTTTGATTAGATTTATATTGATACGCTTGATGTTTCATTAGCTTTAACAGCCTACCTTTTCCAGCGCTGGAGCGTCCACACATCTTTATTTCATCACACACATATTTGTTTATCTCAATTAAGATCTCCTCACAGTTACTGCTATTTCAAAAAAGTAAACTAGGAACATTAACACAGATGAAAAGATTTAATGTAAGTGATAAATAGAGCTCATCATTGCAAATGTACATGTAAATATGTATCATCATTAAGGGTGCACCTATCCTATCCAGAAACTCTCGCTCTCGCGTAGTTCTCAAAACCGGGGAAGTAAGAGGACCTCAGAACATTATTACTTTTTCATACACTTTATTTTTGACTGGACAATGTTGGAATATCAATAATTGATAGCTTTTAGTATCGCTCACTAAATGCACCTAGTGTGACGCGTCTCGCATTGAAACAGGAAAGGGGCTTGAAATCTATTAACCCCTTACAATCAGGGTGAAATGACAATGAAGGAATACGAGAGCATCAGCACTGAAGTATCCAAAGAGGACCAATCCTGTACCAGGTTTGATTTTAACATACAGCAGGGCTTTTCCCATCTCATGCTAATCTAGTATGGCCTTCCGATCCTGTGTATTTCCTTCGTTCCCCAGTCCTTACTGGATTCCTTGACAACCCCCCAACCCTCCTTTCTTTCCCAGCCGTCCGTCTCCAACTCACTCCTCGCAGAACACGTGGGCCAGTCCGTCCACACAGGAGGCTAATTCACTCTAGGGTGGCATTATTTCCTCCCAGCATTTTGACAATATAAAAATTCAGAGTGGACAGCTCAATCCCTCTTCCATCTCAGATTTGATTGTAATGGTATTGCCTTTCGTCCCTGGGAGCCCTCCAGCCGCCTCGGCTGGGGTTTTATGACACTAAATAGCCAGGCTACAATTTTTCCATCTATTCAAGAAATTCCGTTAATAACTCATTTAAAATGAAACTTGGCCGTTCCCTGGCTGGACAACTCTGGCCGAGTCTGTTACTGTCCAACGCTCACTGGTCACCTCAGAGACCTAGAAGCTGCCTAAATGCTGAATGGAAGGGGTTAATTAATGTCTTTGAATTTACGGGTCCCCTACCTGTTACAATGCACTCCAATTGACAGTCCTGAAGAGACACAAATGTCATATTTACAGCCAGGCTGCAAAAAAGTATTAAGTAATGTACAATTGCCTAAATGGGGCTGACCACGTTCTTTTTCTATCAAACGCCACACGTGTGCCCATTCATCAACATCGATGGATTTATGTAACAAAACCCATTTCCTTTCTATAAGATCCTGTTAAATAATAAAATAATTATTTATTTATTATTCAAAAAGGTACATACTCTTGTAATGGCTTTGCACCAGACCGCAATAAATAAAATCCCGAAAGAGAAATGAAATGAAAGGAATGAAATGACTTCTGAACCAGTCAAGCCTGGATTCAATAGGGCCCCTTGCAGTATGGGTCACAGGGGACATTACATGTTTTGGAGGCTTGTGTGGGTTCAAGGCCTAGACATGTTCTGAAAAAAGTATCCAGAAGCCGCATATACAGTAGCTTAATTGCCTTTTCAAATAAGACTGGTTATGTCATGCTGACTGTATGATGAATTGGTACTTTAGATTGTTTTTGTTAAGCATATTTAATGCAATCAAGTCTGGCCTTGCCAAGATGACACAAAGTATAGAAAGGGTGCAATTGCTGTATTAGAGTATTTTGTTGTGTCTCTTTAAATACTTAAAAGAAGGGTTGGAGGGCCGTGGGTGAGTTGTCTTTCCCAACATCCTCGACCGATGACCGTTCTTTTCCTCTAACCCAGTTTCTTGAAATTAAACAGCAAATCGAGCCATACATCCCTTCGCACAACTCAAAGTGCCACCTTCAAAATTGGAAACACCAAAAGAAAATTACACTGGTGCTAGTCTTATAAAAGAAATAATCCCATCATTTATTTTGTCATGAAAATCCTTATCTATGAACGTCAATGACAGGATTGGACCTTTTCAAAACGATTGAGGAACGCTGTAATGTCACCCAGTCCTATATTACATAGAGGTTTTCTTAACAACCCATTTGTGTTTGCGCTTGTTGAAGTCCGAAATGCCCTCTCAGTTGCCTCCTTCCTGGTCTTGTCTGAAGCCTCCCGCATGTTACGGAAAACAGATGGTATCTCTGCTATATTACTTCACAAAGCACTCATATCCTCTCTCATGTTATTTTCTTTGATCTGCTTAGGCTCGGTAGTCACACAATTCTTTTTCCCCTTTTCTTTCCTTAGCGTCTGTGCTAGTGGCCTGAAATCCTTAAGAAGTGTAGTGGCCACGCTGGCGCTGTTGTGGGTGTTCAGAAGGAAACTCGTTGGTTCTGTTTTGGTAAAGGTAATGTGTCGTTGTGTAAGACCTAAGCCTTTATTCTCCATTAAAAAGGGCTTTCATGACTTTTTGCATTGAACGTCTTAGTTTTAGACATTTTAGTGATGTCCCTTATTATTGCATTAACCAGAGTAAGTGGGGAAATTACGTGTTGCTTTTTCAATCCTGTAGGACGAAGGCAAACCCAGGCAATGCATATCAATTGTCAAGATTTGACAGTTGATTTAAGGTAGGCTATTAACTGATTCTATTTCTTGCTAAGAGCTAAACCATTTCAACATGTCTCTTTGGATTTACTTGCAATGCTATGGGACTACATCCCATGCCCCTTAGGCAACAGGTTGAAAACATGAATTCCTTACACCATAAACTTTACCTCAGTACCTAAAATTGAATAAACACTCATCACATAGTATTAACAATATGAACCAATAACAAAAAATGTAAAAACATACTGAACTACAACATGCTCAATGTCAGAAAGGCAGAAAGGATTTGGTTTTCTTGCTCCTGTGTAACCAGGAGGGGGAAGCATGCCTCTTTGCAAGTCAGAAAAGAAAAGTAATTAAACAAACAAACAATTTGTCAGGAATGGTGTCTGCTTATCCAATCTGCAAAAATGCATTTCCTCTAATACATACAGACAACAAAAACATTGTTTGTCTCCTCAGACTCAGTAAATGACATACATGTTTCACTGCGCCTTCATTTAACCTGAGCCCCGCATATGAAGGGAAGGGATTGGGAAACAAATTATGTAGTGTCATTTAATTGAGAGTTTTGCTGTGAGCAATAATACTTTTTTTCACATAACCTTTAACTATTTAATGGATTTGAGAAGCTATTACCTTTCAAGATTTCTGTTTTTAATTATTTTGAATATTGTCAGAGATATGAAATGTCAATCAAAATGAGGATTAGTGCAATGTTTGTATTCAAGTCAAGGACATGAAAAAATAAATGGCTTGATGTATTATGCTTACAATAGGAATATGCAAAGCGTTGAATTCCCTTGACTTCAATGGACCTGCCAAACAAAAATAAGCAAAATGCATTTGTATATTTAATTTAAATTTGCTTTATTTCTAATGTGATTATCCAGTGAAAAACAAAATTCTGATAAATCTCAGATATGTCAAATTAAGGGAACACGTAATCATCACAGTATAACACCAAGACAATTAAACTTCAGGGATATCAATCTGTTCAGTGAGGAAGCAAAAGCGATTGTATATTAATGTCACCTATTTTAGTGCAATTGAAAGTGACAACAGGTGCACTGGAGAGGCAACAGCAAGACAACCCCCAAAAAGGAAATGGTTTTGCAGGTGGTGGCCACAGACAACTGATGCCCAGCCTCATGTGGCCAGAGTGTGTAGGCAGTTCTTGGATAGCGAAGTCGTCAACGCCACTGCCGTACCCGGACCTGAGTCCAATTGAGAACCTCCGGGACGTTATGTAACAATGCAAGCTACGCTGCCAAGTACACTACAGGCTGTCCTGGGGCTCACTGACGCCTTTAACCTGGTCTGGGAGGAGATCCCTCAGGAAACCATCTGCAGTCTCATCAGAAGCATTTTGCTCTCAACCACTTACACAATGTACAGTATAGGTTGTGATCTCTAATATATTTTTGTAATCGAGACCCAGTGTGTGATTTAAGTGTCCCCTTCATTTTATGTACAGCGTATTTCTATGATAGGCATATTGTTACCTACACCTAGATGGGTTTCCATGGGTTTTAATGACATTTCCATGCCACCTACACCTAGTCCCCTCTCCAGCTGCGCCCAACAGCATGGTCCAAGGGATGCTCAGCTTGGCACATTGTAGAATGCCACTAAAGTGTGGGAGGAAGTTCATTTGGCTCCGAAGACATCTTTGTGTCCGTGACAACAAGTGAGCTTTTTAGTGTGACGTCAGACTGGTTTTACTGTGAATCTGACTGTCAAATGAGACAAATCGACACATTTTAGCTGGTATCAAATTCCAGGTGTCAGACCCCCCCCCCCATTATAAAGACTAGCATGTAATCATCATGAAAGTGTCTGTGTGTGTCTTTCCTCTCCATAAACCAACAAAATGGATTGTGTGGTCAGGAAGAAGAAAATGAAAGAAGAGAATGAAATTACAGACCTGGCTGACGGCACAAATCATGCATATAATATTTAACGGCTTGCCAGGAGAATTCAACACCTGTGGCTCACCGCTGCGATCGCACATGATGCACAGAATTCAGGGATCCGGGTCTGGTCTTGGCAATGCCACAAACAGGCTAAAGAGAAGAATTGGTAAGTCAGGGTTTGAGTGTTCACATTAAAAGGGCTGTTGTTTCGGTCCTTGTTGGGCCCCTTGTGAAACGCCCACAGCTCAGAAAGTGCTTGCATCACAGAGATTCATTAACTATTGTAATTACACTGCATGTTTTTACTTACCTGTATTCGGTGTTAAAAGACAGACGGTGATTTATCAGATCAGGATGAGTTTAGATGAAGTGTTAGTTTGCTGTTAAGTTTAATTAAATAAGACAGTCAGAGAGACATAAATTTGACACAGCGGGACCAGGCCTGTCTGAATGAGGTCTTGGTAAAGGCTAATTTACCCTGTGAGAAAAGGATATTCTGCAAAATAAGCCACTGAAAACAAAGGCGACAATTGCTAGTGCAACTGATTTTTCGAGCGCTTTAATAATTCAAACAAGAATTAAATTAACACAGTTAAAGAAAAACACTGTATGTGTTTGCCATGAAAGCACACTATCTAATTGATTTGTTATCAACCTGACATGTTTCCTAGCTGTTGCTATATCCAAGGTACTGTCCATTGCCTTCTAGTGCTCAGACAAAACGTGCTCAGTGTACAAGGAGAGGACGGCAAACAAGACGATCGCGTACGACATCTGAGAGCTCTGTCTCACTCTCTTGCGCTGTCTCTCTCTCTCTCTCTCTCTCTCCAGCTGATGCTTGAGCCAAATTGATTACCCTACTCCATCTGCATCAGGCCGGCCGCCTCCTGTGCTCTCCACGTCGTGCCTACAGCCCAGAGTTAGTGTACAATTACATATACTGTAGTTTAATATATCTGCTGAGCACCTTTAAACAAGCATCACAAGTCCAGGAGGTGATTTGTCTTCCAGCGCCATTACTCCGTTGTACATCTTGATAGGCAAAGATTGCTTCTAGCCATGTTTAAGCATTAAATAGTGTATTATTATTTCACATAAATCAAGCTGGGATGTAGGGGAGATTCATAAATTTTGCATTTCTCTCAGACAGTATTTTAAACCCTTACTTCCACAGCATGGTGGAGTTTCACAGGGAAGCAATTCCAGTCATTCATTCCATAGCACATTAGGCAATGGCATATAAGCGATGTATATTCAAAACAATGTATAATGCAGTTCAGATTCAGTTTAAACTACTTGTAACTTATTTGTTATTACTGTTCCCATATCTAGAAGTACTTCTGGTAAAGAGGAACTGCAGTAAATGATAGACTTACCATCACCAACGCTACTACAATATTAGTTCCTTCAGTCATGTAGTTCCTATGTTTTATCTCTCTGTTACGTGAGGCCCCTTAAAACCTGGTCAATTTCGCCAAGGCAAAAACTATTCCCATGAAAGGATATGACCTCATACAGGAAATGGCATGTCGACCCTACACGAGAAAACAGGGATATAGTCATATTGAAAAAGGATATTTCTTCAAAATGCACATCCAAATGACTGTGGAACTAATTGAAAAGTGGCAAAGAGGGAAGTCCAAATGATGTTTAGATAGTGTTAGTAAATTAATATAATACTTTCAAATCAAAATAATGCTGTAACTCAAATTCTAGAAACAATTGAACTCATATCAAAATAAGTAATCCTAATGCTCCCACATTGTTGTCATGTTCATTTATTCATTCTGGGTTTGAAGTTGATCCCCAAGACATTTTTATGTCACATTTTGCTGACCCCATTATGATCATTTCTCAAAATTTTGTTGTAAACGTTCTACTATAATTAACTATGACAAACAATTGACACAATATTTTCTATTTTGTATATTTTAGGCTGAAAGTAGGGGAAGAGGCTTGGGTTAGTCAGGACGCTATAAGATAATTGTTATTGTGACTTAATGGGATTATATAAAACTATGTTTAGCTAAAGACAATAAAATCAAGAGGAAATCTTCTGAATCTTCACAAACTAATCAATTGCACTCAATTAAGGTATTTGACTTGTTTAAAGAATGTTTGTATAGCTAGAGTACAACATAATTATACCTTATTTACACGTATACTTTTAGAAGTAATAATTATTTGCGCAACTGGCCTTAGGACACAACAAACTAGTAGATTTGTAAAAGCTGCTGTGAATTGAATTGATGCCAGAGAAGTAAGTTGATGAAGAGGAAAAAAGAGAAGAACATTTCTTTGAACAGGTTTTTGCTTGCAGGAACTATCGCTGTTGGGACGATATTCTTTCTGAAGTATTTTATGGCTATAAGAAATACTAGATGATTATGTGGAGATGTCGCACCTATTTTGCTATCATGACATCACCTAAAATGGGCTATGGTCAGAGGAACACTTTATTTTAAATTTCCAATTGGAAAAGTTTCCTCAAACATATACAGCCTATAAAATGTTATGGTTTTAGGTCATAAGTATAACGTGCTTAAATAGAGCAAGTAATAGTAATAGTATTCTAGCTCAATACTCTTTGTTGCTCCATTTCTTACCTTCAAGTGATATCTGATGAAGTACAGTAAGGGACTTGGGATCAGGGTCTGTGTGAGAAACCTGTTTTTTTTGCTGTCTGTCTTCTATCTCTGGACCCAAGGGCAAATGTATCTGCCTTGACATGTGCTGGCTGCAGGATTTCTTCACGTTCCTTTCGTACCTATGTCCTGGAAACTTTGGCCTGTCATGATTCTCTTGTCCACTCTCTTTTGGATTTCAAATATATGCATATTGGCGACAATACTCGCAGGTGTAAACGCGGGGTTAAGTTGAATCAACACAAGCCAGACATCTATTCTAACCTGTCGGTCGTAATGAGACCTCATGATGTTAAGCCTGAAGGACGCCATTGAACTCAGCAGAATCACTGACTGCTGAATGTGTATTGATACTCAAACCAGTACAGCCTAGAATTTACCATTAAAACCAGATATGGCATTAAATGTTGTGTTTGGTTTGTTTTGGCAGTTTTTGTGTACACAACGTACACACAGGTCATTCTGGAACAGCATTTTTACCTGTCAGTCAACCTAGCTGGGTGGGTCTGGCTCAGCCTTTTGAAGTGAACTTTGTTTTGGTAGAGCTGCATCATTTCAACTTAATACGGTTGGAGCCCTGTGATTAATTGTTTGCGGTGCACCACTTCAAACACACAAAGACACTAAATTAACCTTTTAATGCCCCTTTCCCCCTAAACTCTCTCACACACACATACACACACAGAAATTTTGCAAACCAGTCTTCAGATGCAATAGTTTTGCTAATATATAACTGTCTATCAGACACACAGTAAAGTGCAGATGGTACAGTCTATAGACACAAATACACAGACAGACACACACACATCAGCAGCAGTCTTTACAGCTTCCAGTAACACAACATGAAGTGGTCGCTCCTCGTTGTTATCTCCAGCTTCCTCTTTGCCCTTTGGTAAAATATTTTCCTGGCATGCATGATCTCCTTTAACTTTGATTTCCTTTCTCCAGGACGGCATTCTAGATGGTTCCAATTTCCAGGCCATTCCACAGTTTTCCACTCCAATGAGAGACAACATGTGCTGAAATGGCTGTTTAAGTAAAGTAATGAATTGGTAAGTAATGATTTAAAATGCAGCATAGCTAAAATTGATCATTTGTAATAGATACGAGTTTGCCTTTGTAATGCGCAGGGAGCTCGTCTTCCTCATTTAATCTGTTATATTTTCTTAAGTCTTTGCTTTTTGCTTGCATTTATTTAATATTTCACAGTAGTTCATTTAAAAAAAAACATTACAGATTTAACTACAGTAAAAAAATCTATAAAATGTAAAAATAGTTTTACATTGTTGTTTATCTATTTTTGTAATTCATTTTGGTTTAAATAACAAAACAACATTATGAATTGGAATCTAAACTCCCTTTACTAACATTGTCCTTTATTATGTAGAACCGTAGTAATAATAATAATAATAATAATTACAGAATATTTTAGTGATCTAGTAAAAATAAAATATTCACCTTTTATATTCATTCAGGATTTTTGTTTACATCTGAACTATACATTCAATAATAATTATACCAATGTTATGTAATGTTATATATATGTGTGTGTGTGCGTGTGTATTTTAATAACTAAGAAGTGTTACATACATTTTGGTTAACTTTTCATTCGTAGTGGTCCTTGTTTATTGTATATTTAAGGTATAATTAACATAAGTAATGGCAAAGACAAACCTTAGGATTTGAGCTCTCTCTTGAAATCCAATTGAACACAGGGCGGATTGGGGATACATTTTCTTCTTTAGAGTAAAAATGCTCTTTTATCAGAACCAACGCAATCAAGCATACATGCATATAGCATCTCTTTGTAAGCTTTTTAGTCTGTGTTGCCACACATTTTCAGAATATTTCCTGAATTTGTTCTGCATTATCTTCTGGACTGTAGAGAATGTGTCCAGCATGCAGAATTGTTTGTTTACTGATAAAAATTAATTGATCGAAGTAACTAAAAGCGGCTGTGTAATCTTGTCTGTGTAAACTAATCCCATTAGTAATAAAATAATTTAAAAAAAGAAATGTGTGATCAACTCTATCATATATCTAGTTCCTAGGTGAGTAGGTGTATAAAAGATTTAAGGATTTGATGCCATTTTCATTTTCTTTAATGGAAAATGTACTGAAGGAAGAAACCGACTATGTAAAAAGAAATATATACACACACTCACACAGACAGATATCACAAACTGGCAGGCCAGAGTGAAATTAAAATGGGGGCGTGTAGACAAGCAGGCAGGGCAGTGAGTCATGCGAGGATTATTCAGCAGTCTGTGTCTGTCATTGACTGAGACTGAGTGCAGAGGCTTCCTCGTCTGAACGGAGATGGATGTTTGTCTGTTTGACACAACCCTGTGTGATTCCCTGTAATTGAAAACTGGGCTCCGTTGTCTGTGGATTTGTCTTCTATAGAACAGCTTCAAAACAGGAAAACTAATAGTGGGAATAGACCCCCAAACGTAATTAATTTTGGGACTATTATTGCAGGAGGAAGAATTCTAATCAGTTGCAGATTCCTTCCTGTTTGGTTAGCGTGACCGTAACCAATTACTAGTGAACTTTGTGTTACAGTTTCACTTCCTGGGCTACCCAAATAGTGGTCAGGCCCGGGATTGCACTAGTGGCACACAGAAAAGGAGGGATTGAGTGGAGAGTGAGAGAGATTTACAGATGCCATAAGTTTGACAGTTTAATTGCAAAAAGCGGTGTGCATCTCTGACCTCCCTAATAAACCATATAGCATGTGCCCTCAAGCAAAACTGAGAGCATTTTTGGTTGGAACCCCTCCCTCTCACATATCAGAGGCAAGGCTATACATTTACCACTAAGGCAAAACGGATTGAAGAAAAATTGAAAAAACGTTGAAATACATAGACACATTTATTTTTGTTAATATCAAGTTACAATTTGGCTTTTTCTGAAAAAAGAAAACCCCATAGAGGAAAACAAGTGAATGATGAATACAGGAGAATATTCAGATTAACATAGAGGGTAGCCTTATTTCCTTAGGCTACAGAGAAGTAACTCAATATGCCATGGTACTTCCTCACAAATTCTCCACACTTATTAGGGTAGTTTCTTACAATGCTGAGGGCCTACCAAACCCGTATACTATAGGTTACAGCATATTACAACAAAATGGCCTCTTATTCAATCATCCTCTTTTGCTTTTTGGATCGAAAGCAAGAGCCCCGTTTCCAGGCCCTCTTCCTCTCAGGTATCTTTGGGCTGGGCAGTAAATCCCCCCCCCCCCCCCCCCCGAAAAAGGACAAGACAACCAGGACGCTTGCTGACGAGTAAAACCTGACCTGCCAAACACAGCTCCTTCGACTTGATCTCCTCCCTTCCTTCAGTTCTCCCCCAGTCTCCCGAGGGCCTGTTCCCATGGTCGCAGGCTCTAATGGTTTTCTGGCACGTATTAGTTGCTCCGTTCCACCCCGGAGGTCTCCCTAATTCACTTTTGATATCATTGTTTGGATGATGTGGAATTATGGGTTGGCACTGTGGGATTAGGACTGGCATCATGGCATTCATTCATTCCAGTTTGATAATGACAGACATAAAACACTGATAAATACTGTCATTTGAATTGGTGCTTGTTTGCTTCTTTATGCCTTTTACTGCGGTCGCGCCTATACAATCGAAATACTTATCTTGCTGAAGCTTTATGAACTAAGTACAAATGATGCTTCATTCAAACCCAACATTTTTTATTTAAACTGAACTACGCTGTCAAACACTATACTCAGATGTCAAAAGAGTTTGACCAGAAACGACTAGAATCCATAATATGTGCGAGGGAAGGAGTTGCGGTTATAACACAGAGAGTGATGCCGTACATAAACGGCTACATAAATGAATATTCCCCTGGAACACCGCAGTGCTTCTCAAAACATGACAAATGGGACGAGCAACATATTATCCAGTGTGAACATGAGGACCCAACGCGCTAAACTAATACAAGCACCTCCAAATCATAGCCTGGCCTGCTTGCCTAGGATCATTTGAGAAACAAACGGTATCCCCTGGAAGGATTGATTCTGTTAGATAGTACATTGATCACCTACATAGCCTGCAGAAAGAAGATGGCTTTACAAGCAATAAGATGTGAGACAATTATATTATTTTAGTGAAATAAGACAGAGTACAAGTGCCTGGTGCCAATATCCCGGCCAGCCCTTTGCGGTCGGCTCATGTGTTTGTGCTTCATCCTCAAGTGGCATGGTAATCCACTAAAGTTTCCTAGCTCTGTTTCCTCAATGCAATCAGGATGCGAAGGCTCACTAGTGATTGCGTTCATTTGTAAAAGCATCCAAGCCAAAATTGAACCCCAAGGCTGATAAACTATAAAGATGCTGATCAGAATCTGAGCTAAATAGACTAGACTGTAGGGCAAGAGGTGTCAGCGACCGATCCGAAAGACCAATGACTGTGTGTGTACCTTATTCCAAACCATGTCGCTGCCTGGAATACCAAAAAAGATGAAAAAAAGGAAAACAAACACAGGACAACGACTGCAGGATTATTTTTCATACCTCAGCAACCTTCAAGGGATCACATTTTCAATTTAACAGATTAGCAATTTTGAGATGTTCTTTGTGGACCTAATTAGATTTAGTTTATTATTATGGGAACAGTTTTATGAAGCAACTTTTTCTCATTGATCCTGTGGGGTTAATTTTGAACTATTCGTAGAGGACAATTTAAATGACTCTCAACCTAGAAACACATTTCAAATGTTTATATAATGATATGCAACTATCACTTTTAAACGCTAATGAGCCAGCAATGTTTTGAATAATGCTATTACTTCTTCTACTATTTATCCAACTAAGCACATTTTTTTTAATCAAACTGTATAACATCTATTTCTATAATTCAATGACAACAGTGTTGTTGTCATTAAAGACATGTTATTGCACCTAAATTCAAGACAGAAAGAAAGAAAGAGGATGATCCTTACCTGTTTTTTCTTTCAATTCTTGTGGCCCCTGTGCTAAAATGTCAGAGACATCCCCATTAGCAGCAAATTCCAGGAGCTATGTGAATGGGACGATTGAAGACCCAGTTTGATTGACAGGTCTTCCTCTCTCTCACTGCCCCCAGGCTGATTGACAATGTGGTTCATCTCACATTTTGTGACTGAACTAATCCAGTAAATTCCTACCAGACGCTACACAACTCAGCAGAGACCGCTCTTTCCCAGGTGGACTTTTATCTCCCAAAATAAATATGTTTTTCTCTTCCATCTGTGACTCTAAAAACCAATAGAGTATAATTAAGTGTAAGTACATAATTAAGCAAGTTTAGAAAAGTGATAGTTTTTTGACAAATTAAAATGTGTGCTAATTACTTGTGGGGATTAATCCCTCCTGTTGTGCTAAAGATTATTAATATCGCAGGTGTCTCAATACAGTGCCAGTGTTAACATTTGATCGTCTCGCTGGAATGATTGATCTCTTGCCAGGTTCAGCAATAAACTGATCACCATCATGACATAAACTATTTTCACACAACTACAATGAGCCCTGCTTTTCGCCATTATTCCTCACACGGTTGCCCAAACACATCTCCATCACGTCCTCCATTCCGCTGACGTAGATGAAGTCATCCGCAAAACACTTTGAACCCATGGGTCTTTCCGTTTTTACTTCTCGTCCTATCTACAGTAGGTGTAATTATCTAGACGTCTGGGGCAACTCCTTGTAGCGGTTGTGGCCGGTCTTATTGGAAATAAAGAACGGAATGAGCGGAACATGCAATGTTTTCATTAATCACCATTAAACAGAACGAAGGCCTCTGTTTAGTCATGATTAATTGCACGTTGGTGTTAGTCAGACACGTACTGTCTTGCTGTATAGAGCACTGCTATGCCGCATGAATTGGCCTATGAGAGGTAGAGTCTGTATTTTATTGGAAATGTGGGGAACCAAGAAAGTCCAGAGTAACTAACTCAAAAGCTGATTACTCCAACGGCTGGCCCTCGGACCTCAAACCTATTATAGGTGTTTGAGGTGGCATAGGTGTTTCACCGGTAAAACTTTAATTCAGTGTCTTATATTAACACAATACTGTGCTGTACTGTGTTTCTGCGATTATATAGTATTTGACCTGTTTTCTGTGGAGTAGAGCAAGACCGTTTGTAGAGAACTAAAACCTATACCGAACGACATGTGCGCTTGTGCCGAAGTTAGGGGAACAGATTTATAAAAAGTCTGCAAAAATTAGTAGGACGTCCCTTGTATGTTGTTTGTTTCCACTGTATGTCTGCAAGTTCTGGAACTTTTTACCATTGAGAACACATCGGTGGAAACATGTGGTGAACAGAAATTGAGATTAGCCCATCCAAGGAAACGTTCACTACCCAACATACAACTGGATAGACAGGGTATCATCTTCGCACTTCTCCTCTCCCTCACTAATTTAGCAGAAGACCATTCTGTGGGCCACCGAGGCACGGTTTGTGGTGTGAGAGGGCGTTCATTCGCATGAAGAATTCTGCTAATTGCATTTCCGTTTAATAATCTTTCATGTAGCGCCCCCTACAGAAGACCTGCATGACACTGTGATCGCCTGGTTCTGTAGGTATTTGACCGGATGGTTGAGGCATTAATAGAACAATAGGCTAGTGTCAGAATCAGGTGTGAGATTATGAAAGCCCAAGGAACAAGTTGTGACAATAAAAAGAAAGATAATAGACCACCGCGAGAAATGAAAGAAATTAAGAGTCACTCGACGTGAACACTTTCTAAACATGGTATGTCTTTGAAGTGAACAGAGCCTTTGGGTGTGGCGGCTTGCGGTCCCAACATCAATCTCTTAATGTCTTTACACTGAAGAGCTGATATTAAATACGCCGTTACTACAACAAAAAGGCTTCAGCATACGCTTATAAGCAATTAAACTGGTAGTTAAATCTTGGATATGTTGAAGCCAACTATGACTACTTAGCTACAGCTAATTGTGTAATTATGTTGCATGCTGGACATTTGTTACGACCTGGGTAAATGAACAGAAAACTGCTGGAAATATTTTAGGTTCATGTCTTAAAAAAATATACAAAAGGGTCCGTTAGTTTGCATTGACACCTAAATAACATTTTCTTATTCTCACTTTCACACTTGCAGTAATACTCCACTATATTAAACCCACTAAAAAAATAGACTTGTTGGGTTTAAAATGTGTAGACACATGCTTTAAGATTCTAAACAGCGTCCCTTTAAATACATTGGCAAATAAATAGACAGTAAAAATTTCGATACACCATGCACATAATTCTAGGGAAATTCTTCATCTTTAGGACGTTTTAGGACATATCCTTTGGAGAATATAATTGTTGACGGATTGAGTGGAGTCCTCTCATTATTTCTTGACACAACCAATACATCTGTCACAGTGGCTTTTTTTCTTCAATAATTATAAAAATTAAAGGGGGAATGAAGGGTTAATGAGCAAACCTAACTTGAGGGGTTGCTGCTCCAGTGACTATCATATTAATGTATTCCTCCGCGCATTTAACGGATCATCAAACACTTAAGTTCTTTTCCATATCTCCCTCTGAAGACATGACTGGACACTGGTGTCTACATTGCCCTCCACAATAATGAAGGACATTCTTCATTATACACACCTCTAGTGATTAGATGTCATAGTTGTGTACCAGACCTTCCATACAATTCATTTTGAATGCTCAACCCCATTGTTATTTTAATGGGAAAAAATAAGAGTTTAAGACTAGTAAATTTAATCTGCAATTGACATAAGCACACTTTGTTCAGTGCTATTTTTCTATAGCCTACAATTTGATTGCTGTCAAATTCAAAATAACATAAAAAAACATTTCTGGCACAATTTAAATAAGATTAAAGCCATCTATCCCTGAAATAAACTTGATATACTTCTACTAAAAAGCAGTACATATGTTGACTCAGTTATATTTACAAAGTTTAATGAATTTACATGTTTTTTGTAACTGAGTCATTAGATCATTAGTTACAACTCAATCTTCTCATGCAAGTGCATTTCACATTAAATGTAGACCTACTTTACTTGTATTACTGTTTAAATTATTTATTTTGTTCTATGGTTTATTGTCCTTCTATATAATGGTTATGTTTATTTGTTTTTTGCATTAATTACATGGTAATGTGTGTTATCCTGTAGTTCATTATTGACAATGAAAGCTTACATGGTAAAATAACAGTAAAACTTAATTAATTCAATTGCATCAACATTTGTAACAAGGTTTCTTACTTTTTGTATGACATGTTGTGAATGGCCTTGTTGTACATATATTTGTGTAGCCTTTTAATGTTCAACAAGTTGTGTAATAAAATGTATTCACTGCAGAACAAAAACTATTTGATTGTCCATTTTGTTATTCCAAAAAAAAAAAAATACATAACTGAAAATATTTAATTGGTAATTTAAAATGTTTAGATTTGATTATTGTTTTACTAAATACTGGAAGCATGAAAATATGTTGATTAGCTAAAAGCAACCTGTTGTGCATTCAGCTGAAACTAATCAATATAACATGATAGCAATAGTGACAAATAAAGACTACTACACATTTCAACAGTAGAATAAAATACAATATACTGGTATTGTTTCTGTGAATCCTATCATGTCTGGTGGATTGAGCTACATCCTCAACAGAACCTACAAAGTGGGAAAACCAGCTAAATCTAAATCAGTGATCTAGGGAGTGGGGGGTTACTTCCTGGGTTGAGTGAGCAGCATAAGTTGTGCATTGACATATAAAAAATAACTATGGAATAAAAAATGGCCCTTCCTTCTAACATGGACTGCTGATAAATAATTTGTTGAGGTAAAATGCACTTGATACGGTTGTGATATGAGGTGGTCTCATCTAGCTATTTATATATGAAAACACAAATTGTATAAGAGGATTTGCTAAATTGCAATAATACAAAAATCTAAATGTAATGTGCGGGGTGATTTTCATTTTCTCAGCAACACGACCAATATGAGCATATAAATAAAGCAGAAAGGGAAGAATATCCTCAGTATGAGGTCCCTTATACGGTGTGTGAAAAAACACATTATTAGTCCTGGTTCTCTCCCCCCTCTCTCTCTCTCTGTGAATCAGTGCTAGTGCCTGGAGCTCTGGTAACTGGTGGTGTAATCTGTTCCTGGCCTCTCCACCTCCCAATAGCTCCCTCCTCCTCCCTCCTCTTCCCGGTTCCCCTCTCCACACTGGAGAGATTGACAGTCCTCACTGTTCCTCTTTAGACTTTGGCAGACAGATGACACCTACTCATTACAGCGGATTGGGAAAAGAGTCAAATGAGAACCACATTTGTTTTGACGACTGCTACGAGACAGGCCCAAACACGCTGGATCATGCTTTTGACGGTCTGGGTAATTAATTCAGCCTTAATTGCCATGCATTTTTTGACCCTTTCATTTATGTTACTTTGTAGATGTAAGTTTCACGAAGAGTCGTATTACACAATCACTCTTTTTTTTATATCGTTCGAAACCTGCGAACGAGCGTCCAAACGTTGTGCTCAGGATCTATTTCCTTCAAACCGAAACGGCTAAGTAAGTTAGCATGCTCCGAGAGAGAGGGAAAAAAATACAAAAACCTTTGGGGGGAAAAGTACTTTTTTTTTTGCCAGTTGTCCTTTCGAACACTAAACTAAAGAGCACGGATGCCAAGTGTTGGTTTGAATGTTTTGAATGTTTCGCCCACAGCGGTTCCAGAAGGAGGCAATGCCCGATTAATCATGCCTGACTGAGGCCGACAACATGCCATTTCTGCACAATAAATGGTGGTACACTAAACTAAGCTCACACAACCTATGCAGATAACAGATCCATTCATTTTAACATGTGCATGCTAAACCTGGCTGATGAACGACATGCCTAGCAGCAACTGCGTCCGTATTTTATCACCGGCAGACACTCTATGTGCTCTGCGTACACCCAGATTTCAACGCAGATCCTTGCGCCAATCTCCTCAACTTCTGAACAGCCTGAGTCCCGCAATTAACTTTGCGAAGGATTGTTTTATGTCAATCATGATAGGAAGGCATTGGTAAGTGTTGTTCATTTTACCACAGACATCTCTCTAGGTAGTCATAACCAAACTGATTACATCAGGCCTTTGGGAATAACTAGTGTGATGGGATATACCCTTGCGGAACATCACCTCACAGCTTTCTGAAAGGCCAACTAGTGACCTGCTCAGAGTAAAGGCCTGTGGGCTCGAGCCTATCCAGGTTATTCTATTATTGCCATGCTGCTTCACCTTTGAGGGACTTGGGTGACGTCTTGTCTCACGGATATGAAGGGTTCTGTGCATGCCTTTTGTTGACAGGTATCATTAATAGCCTGGCTGGGAACTCTTACTATCCCTTTAAATTGTTAGGTACACTGGTTGCAGAGCAACAGCTAGTTCTTATTTACTGTCCCCACAGGAGTTTTGTAAAGCCTCTGCATTCTACACGATCACTGCTGGGGAGAATCACTGTCCCAGAGTTGGGAAAACAGAGTCGGGATTTTTACAGAATGTTCGTTGTTTTACATCTTTACAATTAGTTAATAGTTCTACAATTAGTTTATAGTTGATTTTTGCGTACATATTTAAAAGTGGATGCATTTGTAGAAAGTATGTATTTCTCATAGCAGTGTGACGTAAAGCCTTTATGTAAGCCCTCACCCTGGCACCCAAATTCCTCAGTAGTTGACACTGTGACAGGTCTCAGTCTGTTACCCAACACTGTGACAGGTCTCAGTCTGTTACCCAACACTGTGACAGGTCTCAGTCTGTTACCCAACACTGTGACAGGTCTCAGTCTGTTACCCAACACTGTGACAGGTCTCAGTCTGTTACCCAACACTGTGACAGGTCTCAGTCTGTTACCCAACACTGTGACAGGTCTCAG
>JACXGK010004592.1:0-37310 GCA_016801125.1 Novumbra hubbsi
ATAACTTCAAGCATCCAGGGGTCTCTAGACTTTACCTCCAGAAACTGCACAGTACATAGTTAAATTATTTTAATGAATGTTATCCAAATCCCTGTCTATTATTTGACAATGATATTTAGGAGTGGTCCTGTTCTCAAGGCCAGTTTAGTTCTCATCGGTCGTGTCTAGTCAGGTCTCCGTGACCCCGGACATGGTCACGAAGACCCAGAGGGCAGCGCGATTGTTGTGCGGTCGCAGAGACCCCGAGGGCCGCGCGAGGCCTATGAACTTCCCTCAGTAGAGTTATGCCTCGGTCGTGTCTAGTGAGGTCTCCCTAACCCCGGAAATGGTCACGAAGACCCAGAGGGCCGCGCGACTGTTGTGCGGTCGCAGAGACCCCAAGGGCCGCGCAAGGCCTATGAACTTCCCTCATTAGAGTTATGCCTCGGTCGTGTCTAGTGAGGTCTCCCTGACCCTGGAAATGGTCACGAAGACCCAGAGGGCAGCGCGACTGTTGTGCGGTCGCAGAGACCCCGAGGGCCGCGCGAGGCCTATGAACTTCCCTCAGTAGAGTTATGCCTCGGTCGTGTCTAGTGAGTTCTCCCTGACCCCGGAAATGGTCACGAAGACCCAGAGGGCAGCGCGACTGTTGTGCGGTCGCAGAGAACCCGAGCGCCGCGCGAGGCCTATGAACTTCCCTCAGTAGAGTTATGCCTCGGTCGTGTCTAGTGAGGTCTCCCTGACCCCGGAAATGGTCAGGAAGACCCAGAGGGCCGCGCGACTGTTGTACGGTCTCGGGGGGGGTAACGTCAAGGCCGCGTTCAGCCCGATGACAGTGCAAAGCTCCGCCTCTCATGCGGCCGGGACAGTGACCCATGAGGACAGCACGAGGGTTAAATATGTATATTACATTTTCATGTTTTCTTTTTTATTATGTGGCTGAAACCAGCACAGACATGGTTTCAGTTGGTTTCATGAGAATCACCCATTTAATAATAGAGGAAGAGGGCAAATACTTTTTCACAGCACTGTGTTTTGCTGTGATGCTTCACTAAATGTTTGAGCCTCTATCGTACCATCTCTTCTGATATTGCCTTATATATCAATGTTTTGCCAAGAGAATACCCATGTTCTCTATTATTTGACCATGATTCTTCTAAAATACCAGTATAGTTTGTATGTCCACCTGAATCCATATACCCTATTTTGTGTGACTGCCTGCTTAGTGGCAAATCTTGAATTCCCCATTTCTCTGAATTTTTTGTTGCAAGAGTTTTGTATACTAATTTCAACACTTGTAATATGTAGGTAAGCTGATACAGACCTATCAACCTACCTAACCTACATAGTAAAATGATCTCTTAAATTAAATGAATAACCAACATAGTGTCTCAGTGAGGTGTTTGTCCCCCAGAACAGCTTCAATGAGCCTTAGCATAGATTCAGTGGATCTCTGGAACTCTGTGGGATAGACGGAACAAAACCAACTCCCTTTTTTGGTGTTTTGATGATGGTGGTGGAGATTGCTGTCTAATGCTTAATCCAAATCAAGGACAACTATGCCTGCTCAACCTTTTTATGGATGCCACAGAGCATGATAAAATGTTAATTGCTTAATTAGTGGGGTTGTCCTCACTATTATAATCTCACATATACATGTATTTATATAATGCTAAGCTACAGTACTGTTGATGTAGTGACAATGAAATGGCACTTACTTCAACCAAAGGTAAGGCTGAAGATATTTGGCTACCTTTTTGCCAGCTATTCAGTCTTTTTCATGCGGGAGATCGGTAGGTAGCTGGTTCGTTAGCTATCTAATGGGACATTTTGTTTTGTTTGTATTACGGAGATGGCCAGTACCGGGAGATTTTTTTGTGTTACTTACTGCCAGTACACAACTGGACACCCGTACACTGCAACCTCGCTTTACAATTTTCACCGACATTTTTGCCTTTCTAGTTGTATCATGCAGTACACATATGGAATCATCTGCATTTCTCATATTCCTCTACTTATTTATTCAGGTTTTCTTCAATTCAATTTGTGTGTTTGTAATATATAAGATAGATTTCACTCAAAATAAGTAATTATATTGATATTTCACCATGGCTTTATTGTACAACACATTTTATTACTTTTCCAGTGCCAACAACAAACGTAACTACCAACTTTGGATACCATACAAGGGAGAAGAAATTGGGATTTTCTTAAAGAAGGTAGCAGGGTATGCCAGAGAGGCAGACCAGAGAGACTATAGCCCTGAAAGGGGGAGGAACAAAGACCTCAAGGCAGTAGAGGCTCACAGGCCCAGTTCCATTGAACCCCAAAATCCCCCACCACCCACCCCCGCTTGATTTAGCTGATTGTCTCTCAAGACTCCCCAGACACCTTGTGACAAATGCCACTCCCAATCACACATTCAGCCGGCCACACATTCACATCATGGCAGCAGCTGCTCTTGTACAGAAAAAAAAGGACATATGTTTCTTATGTCCCCCCCATTCAAAAAAAAATAATTGACAGATGAGGTTTAATTATTAGGTTCTTGTTCAGATGGTTCACCCGAGGGAGATGCACCATACGTTGAGGGAATTACAAGTAAAAAAATATATTTTTAACCGCTATATGGCTACATAGAAATACAGTACAAAGTACTTTTTTGTGTATGTTTTTTTAATCACAAAGTTTTGCGTAGAGACTGACCAACGATATTATTGTAGCATAGCTTTTCACTGTAATGTGTAAAAAACAACATGCATTAATTACTTTGAGATAACTTTATTGAATGGTTAATTATGCTTTACATACTAAGGTAATCATCTGCTGATTGATAAAATGAATACAACTATTTTCAACACAAAGCTGTAAATAAAAAACTGAAGCATAAAAATGAGACACTACTGAATACCCCCCGTCCAATATGTTATGTGAACAATTGTTTGTGAGAAATATCTTTCCTATTTATGTATGTAGATATTATGTTTATTGTTATAGGCTTAATTTATTATATATAATGATGTTTTATATGTTTATGGTATGCAATAATCATTGCAGCTATCTGAAATTACTTCTGTTACAGACCTATGGACATTTTGGCTCTGTGTTTTAAACAACCAAGATGGTATCCAACATTAGGAGTTCTGGTTGTGGTTGTTGTTGCCACTAAAATGCATTATACAGATGACCATACACAATTTTTTTGTCAATTGCCCCCAAATATTGTTTTGGGGAAAATAAAAAGCAGAAGGCAAACCTGAATTGTTTTATTTTAGAGGTGCTTCTGTTTCGCTCTTTGATAAGCAGGTTTTAGGCAGGGTTCTCATTTGAGGGGACCCAGGTCTAACTACACCACAAGGAACACACCCAGACCTCCGCCCATGCCATAACTTGGAACAGACACTTCTGTTGGCAATTCACCACAAAAACAAATCTGGCAACAAAACCAGCAGCTCTTTCCTCTGGGCTGCTCTGTATGTTTTGTAGGGTATGCTGTTTCTCAGCCCTCAGTAGCTCCTCATTTGTAAGCCATACCTTACAGTAAGCCATACCTTACAGAACCCAGATGCAGCATGTCCAGATTTAATCTCAAATAGCAAGGAGATTTGAAAGGCTGCCTTCAATGGACGCTAATCCTCCTGCATACGTTTCTTTACTCCACTTACTTCCCCTTTCTCAAATAAATTGTTGTTGTTCTTGAGCCCCAATTTGCTTTCATATATTTTTTTATCCCTGGCTAGTGCTCATACCCTTTTCAGAATATGGGCCTCATGCTGTTGTTACGCAAATGAGTTAAATTAATTGGCTAATAAATTATAGGCCTCTGAAATATTAATGAAGTAATTAGAACTGTGCCATTAAAGGTTGTTTACCTGCTAGATGGTTGGACGGCATGCTGAAAACGTCAGAAAAAAGTTGAAACCACAATAGACCTAAGATTATTGGGATATTATTTACTGTTAATGCCTGTTAATACTGTTAATGTTAGTGCCACATTTGTGAAACTTTCTTGTCACACTCTTGTTTTGACCGTTTGCAACAAATCCCAATCCACAAATTGCCTGCACTACTGTCTTGATGTTTAGCACACCACTAATGTGGCGCAGCTTACTAACCAATAACTTGGAAAATCTCATAACACATATAAATCCCTTTTCTATGTATTTTTCTTATTCCTTTCAACACCACACTCTGGTGTTTGCCTTGGCCCCTGGTGTAATATTGCTTGAGGCCACAAGGCCAATGGTAGAGCTGTTAGCAGGGGGATTCATAATTTGCCCCCAGCTGTAGAATGATGGGTTGCTTGCACCGGACAAGAAAGCCAATGCAGGACTAGGTGCAAAGACTTAATAAAGTCATTAATCAAACAAAGTCTTAGTGGTGCTTTGCTGTTCAGAATTTCACAGGAGGCTGATGCTGCAATTGGAGTTAAGTTTGTGGCCAGGCTCAAATATCTTTTGTAGATATTGACGCCACAAAATGTTTTCTCTTTGGCGGTCCCATAAAACTTATCTTCTATGAGATGGTGTTAATAACATGACAGTTTTACAGAGTTCTAGTATGGACACAGACACCTGTTTTTATGTCAAACCTCTTAGAAGCATAGCTCTTCGTTTAGTGCAGGGGTAGGCAACCCGCGGCTCCGGAGCTCTTTTACGGCTCTGCTCTGGCTCTCTGGGGCTTTGACAAAACATTTTTGGCACAGTGAACAAAGAGAACCGCTCTTACCTTGGAGTTTGAAGTGATACTGTGTCACGGAAAATATATTGTTTTCATATTTTGTCAACTAAAATGCACGTCACATCCTATTCTGTTGCGGTCAAGCGTGTGTTCAATCATATTTTGCTGTCCCACCCTGGATAAAGCAACAATGGAGAATTCAAATAAGAGAAAAGTCAACAATTGTCTTTATTCTTGTTATATAATTTCATAAATGCAACCAACTATAGTTTTAAATATATAGTATAACTATATATACAACTATATAAGCTGTGACATCAAATAGCTTTTGCAGCTACAGACACATTTTATATGTTGGTAAATAGGGAACAATGGTTCTTTGGATATTAAAGGTTGCTGACCCTTGGTTTAGTGCAATGAATAAAATGCCTCATTAAAACAAAACAATTATTTATTATTAATAATTATTTGGTATGAATTGCTAGATGATGTGCTACAGGATGAAGCTGTAAAGCTTTCTTACCAGTTGAACAAAGCAAAGGCATGTCAATCAATCAAATGTATTTATAAAGCCCTTTTTAGATCAGCAGTTGTCACAAAGTGCTTTTACAAAAAAACACCCAGCCTAAAACCCCAGTGAGCACGCAACAACAGGATTGAAGCATGGTGGCTAAGAAAAACTCCCTATGGGGGCCGGATTGTAGGAAGAAACCTAGAGAGGAACCAGGCTCAAAGAGGTGGCCATACCTCTTGTGGCTGTGCAGGGTGATGTTTAAGAATACTGTTAATAATTAATAAATTCACATGAGCTGTGTCCGGAGTCTAAAATGCCTGATCTAGGTGACAAGCATGATCAGATTGGCAGGACAGGAACAGTCCAGGGTGGGTTGATTAGGGGTTCAGCCTGGTGGCAGCCGGAATCGTCAGGATCGTCTAGATCTAGGTTGGGAGGGGGGGTCAGCAGAGTGGCAGCTGGAATCGTCAGGTATCTCCATGTTCTGCAGCAAAGCCAGGCGGGCTCGGGACAAGGTCTTCTGGGCCTGGTACTCCACAGGTGTAGGCCGAGACCTCACGTCCTTCTAAGTTGAACCGCAACAGGAAGGCGGTCCAGTGACACTGTGACCATATCCAAGGGAGGCCTCGGACAGGACCCAACAGGCAAGAAATCAATCCACCCACATTGCAAGGCATCAGCCAAAGGGATATCGACTAACCGCAACCACCCTTTATGAGGGCCGAGTAGTGCCAGCAGAGTTCATTTCAATTGCTCGATGGGCGCAAAGGACAGACAGCAGCAAGGCAGTGACTCCGCCCTCAAGTGGCATTGGAGAGCAGGTATCCCAGTGGAGATGAGAGCCCACCTAGCAAGACAGCAAGGGTGGACAGTATCAAGCCATTCCGGTCACCTATAACCCCTGGCCCAGGCTACACTAGTCAAAAACCATGCTGAAAAGATGCGTCTTTAGTAGACACTTAAAATTTGCCACAGAGTCTGCATTTCTAAATGTAATTGGCAGATTAATCCACAGTAGCGGAGCTCTATGTGAGAAAGCCCTGCCTCCGGCTGTTTGTTTGGAAATTCTAGGTACCACCAGAAGGCCTGCATCTTGCGATCTTAAGTTACGTGTAGGTATATATGGCTGGATCATTTCAGAGAGATATGCAGGAGCAAGTCTGTGTACTGCTTTATAGGTCAACAGTAAAACCCTAAAATCAGCCCTAGCCTTGACAGGCAGCCAATGTAGAGAAGCTAATACTGGAGTAATGTGCTCAAATATTTTTGTTGTAGTTAAAATTCGAGGAGCTGTATTCAACACTAACTGAAGTTTATTCATTGATTTATCAGGGTAACCGGAGATTAGAGCGTTGCAATAATCTAGTGTGGAAGTAACAAAAGCATGGATTGCTTTTGTTATTTGTCTTCAAAAAGGCATTAAGTTGTAGATTTTTCTAAGATTTTGGAGAGGAAGGGGAGGTTCGATATTGGCCTATAATTCTTTATTAAATCTGGATCCAAATTAGATTTTTTCAGTAGAGGCTTTATTTCTGCTATTTTTCATGAGTTTGGTACACTTCCAGAGGACAGGGAGCAGTTTATTATGTTCAACATTTGCGGACCTAGCACTGGGAGTAGCCCCTTAAGTAAATTTATTGGAATCGGGTCTAATTGACAATTGGTCGGTTTAGAACTTGTTACTAATTTAGTGAACGTGTCAACTGAAATCGTATAATAAAATTCAAGTGTGCCCATTGATACCAGGTCAGAGGAGCTCTGTGCATTCTTAGTGCCGGTAAATGTTTGGAAACTAGGCCTGCTGGAAGAGTCAGTTATTTGTTTTCTAATGGTGATTATCTTTTTCTGCTGAAGTGAAGACCCACTTCATTTGTTGAACACTGCTTTTTTGTTAACTTAGAAACAGTACTAATGAGAAATTTTGGATGGTTTTTGTTCACCTCAATCCGGTTAGAAAAATAAGATGATCGAGCAGATGTGAGTGCTTTTCCATATTGTACTGTACTGTCTATCCAAGCTAATCTAAATACTTCCAAGTTGGTGGAGTGCCACTTTCGCTCCAACTTTCTGGAGGCTTGCTTGTATGCTCTAGTATTGTTCGTGTACCAGGGAGCAAGTTTCTTATTTCATATTTCTTTAGTTTTAACGGTGCAACCCTATCTAAAGTCTTGCACAATATTGAGTTTAAATCCTCAATTTGATCATTTACAGATTTGTTTGCACTGTCATCAATGAGCGAAACTGGAAGAATAGTCTGAAATATATTTGTAGTCTGAGAATTTATATTATGACTGGTAGAAGTCATTTTTTGGGGTGAAATTTGTTTTTTTAAATTAACGGTGAATGTGATAAAACAGTGGTCTAATAATCCAGGGTCATTTGGAAGAATTAATAGATCCACAACATTAATTTCTCGTGACAGAACCAAGTGTAAAGTATGATTGTGGCAATGCATTAAACCTGAGACGTGTTGAACAAAACCCATTGAATCAATTACGGCTTCAAATGTATGTGAACAATACACAACATAAACATATGTTTAAACATTTTGCAGTTCAAGTTATAAGCTGAGATGCTATATATTGACTCTATGTGAAGAATATGAGCAATATAAGCAACAAAAGTGTTGAAGCACAGTGGATAGGAGAAAATCCGTGAGGGGACAACATTTAGAAAGAAACCTAAAGAGAGATCAGCTCTAAACTAAACAGGCAGCCAATGTAGAGTGGCTAATACTGGAGTAATGTGTCCACGTTTTGTTGTTCTTTATTTATTTATTTACCAGGATAACCGGAAAGTAGAACATTGCATTAATTTAAGCATGGATTTGTTTTGATGCATCAGTTATCAAGAAAAGGTTTCAGAATTTTGCAATGTCCCAAAGATGGAAAAAAACAGCTCTTGAGATATATTTGACATGTTCATCAAAGGAGATGTCAGGGTTGAGGGTTATGCCATGGTTTCTTACAGGTTTTTGGGAGACGACCATACAACCGTTAAGGTTTACTGTGAGATTAAGCAGTTTAAAAGCAAAAAGTTCTCCATCCACCATCATACACCTTCTAATATCTGAAACACATGTTTCCGAAGTAGCTTTTTGGGGGTTTTCTTCCATGTTCCATCAAGATATACAACTGACTGTATAACAGTGAAAATGTACATTGTGGTTCCAAATATCACCCAGAGGCAGCATATATTGTGAAACTAATATTGGTCCTAAAACCGAGCCTTGAGGAACACCAGAGCATACCTTTTGATTTCAGAGGACGTGCCATCCACACATACCGTGATGGTTGATCACAGCCTGTGCCGTGCCTTTTGTTGTATGTCTATGTTCAATGCATGTCTGTTTCTATGTTCAGTTTGGTTCTCCTTGGTTTATTTGTTTCATCTGTTCTTTGTTTACCTTGTTTAGTCCCTATTTAAGTTTCTCTTTTCCCAGTGTTTCTGGTTGGTCATTGTTAATGTCATTGTATGCTGTTTCTGTTCATCTTCTCATTCACCTCGTTTCTTGTCTCACTGCTGTTTTGAACCTTTGTTTCACCAATTCTGTTCATTAAATGACTTTTTTGTGAAATCTCTGCGCCTGTGTCTTGCATTCTGACTTACCGTGACACATACGAACTGATATCTTTCAGATAAATCACCTTTTTCTGAGGCCATTAGAAGGCCATTTATCACCTTCACGAGTTCAGTCTCACCATTTCATAAATGTGTCTTCAGGAAGGTATTATGTTGTTGGAAAACAGATTTAAGATTTGTTTTAAAGAAATTTGAGATTTGATATAGGCCTATAATTATTTAATATATCTAGATTTTTTTTCAGATGAGGCTTCATTTCAAATATTTTTTGTGAATTTGGTATGCATGGGGAGGATTGGGAGCAATTAATTATGTTCAACATGGGCTGACCTAGCACAGGATAGGGCACCTTAAGTAGTTTGGTTGGAATCGGGTCTAATTGAAAATTTAGAAAACATTTTGACCAAGACAGAATCAAAAACTTCAAGTGTCCCCATTAATAACAGTTCAGGGAAGTTCTGTGCAAAAGTGATATTTTAGGGACTATACCATTTTAAGGAGTTATTTGTTTTCTAATAGTGAGGTTATTTTCATGAAACGAGTTAAATAATTCATTACTGCTAAATGAAGACCCACTTCACTTTGAGCAATGCTTTTTTGTTAACTTTGCAACTGTATCAAATATACATTTTGGATTGTTTTTGTTCACCTCAGTCAGGTTGGAGAACAAAGCTGATCGAGCAGATATGAGTGCTTTTCTGTATTGTTCTGTACTGTCTATCCAGGCTAGGTTAAATACTTCCAACTTGGTGGAGTGCCATTTTTGCTCTGACTTTCTGGAGGTATTGTCTGTGTACCAGGCGGTACACAGATAATTTTTTTAGTTTTTAGTGGTGCAAACATATTTAAAGTATTTCGCAGTGGTGAGTTTAGAACCTCGATTAGATTGTTTGCAGATTTATTTACTCTCATCGGTGAGCGAGCCTGGAAGAAAATTAAAAAATCTATTAGTAGTCTGTGAATTTATATTACGGTTTGTAAAATAAAATTTTGGGGGGTACAAGTGGGTTTCTTGTTTTAACGGTAAATGAAATAATACAGTGGTCTAACATTCCAGGTAAACAATTATTAGATCCACAACATCTATTTCTCGTGACTAGACTAAGTCTAAGGTATGGTTATCTTTGTTGTGTGTGCTTCAAAGCAGGCTAAAGAAAGTTGGATGAATGAAAGCCGGTTTCAGCACACTCCATAACTCACTCCACTCATAAGTTTTCTCCTGTGCCCTCGTCTCCTCACACAACCTAGGGCCCTGAATTCCTTTGGTTTCACTTTTCCCTTTGTCAGAGGAAAATCCCTGGTGGAATGTTGTTGCCCATTTAGTGTCCATAACTATGGTCAACTAAGTGTTCTGTGTGGCTGATGCTGTTAACACTAGAAGCGCCGAGCCATTGTTACCCCCCTAAAGCGCCGTTTGGGTAAAATTTGCCCATGAGTCTACAGACAGGGATAGCGCTTCTTGTACGGATCCAAAGTCAAGGCCGAAACTTTTGGGTGTCTGTTATCTTGTGGCAAAGTGTTTTGATTCAGTGTTGCTCCGATTTCGAGGTAAGGGTGTAACGATTGCAGTAACTACAATGTGTAAAGACGACGGTCTGGCTTGGTTTTATACGATATAATATTGCGCTCAATATTGCAGTTTGTATTGGTGGATTAATACAAATAGCAACGAAGAAAACTAAGTAAAAATGACTTTGACAACTGAACTGGTGATGTCAAGGAGATTGTCTTGCGCCTTCACCTTACTGTCAATCTATGGCCAATGTCCGTGTTATGTTCTAAATTTCACAATAAATTGACCTACTCACAAAACCCAAATATCACTAAATAAAAGTGACATTTAAAAGAACAAAGTAAGAACATACTTATGTATGTTCGTTCATGTATATTTTCAATTAGGTAAATACCAAACATTCCGAAACGGTTATGTCAATAACTTTCCTGTGGCGGAGTGGTTACAGTGTACTGATAGTAAGCCCAGGGCTCATGGTTCGATTCCTCCTGTCTGCAATAACCTAACATTTATTTTTCTCCTTCCGCAATTTTCCAATTGTCCCCAAATGTTGGAGTAAACCCAAATTGCTGCTTCCAGCTATATGTGTTATTATAATATTGTACAATAAAAAGTGGCAGAGAAAATAACGCCTTATAAAATCTATAGAATACGTTTTACATAATATCTTAACCTTCATTTTCAATAATCTCCCTACTAACCAATAGGCAGGACTAGGAGGAGATATTAAAATTACAATGTTTGAAACATTCATGTAAAATCACCTCATATGAAAATGAGCAATCGAATGGGTGTGTGTAATTAGTGGATACTCAAAGAGGTTAGTCTTAGGGAATTGCATTGTGCTCAGGGTTGTTTTTTTGTTTCTTTGCTTGAGCTAGTAAAGAATGAACCCATCCCCCACCTAAAGACCGCATCGCGAATCAATAGATTTGGTCTCAAGTCAAATCGCTAACATGTCTGGCAGAGCTCACAAGTTTTGTTCCCTGAACATTGAACGCTGACTTTACATCTCCTTTTCACAAATGTATAACAATATTGTCTGCTAACCGCTGACCAGCCGGTCTACTTTCATCTTTCGCATAACAATAGTGTTATACCCAGAATTTAATGCCAAATGTGTCCAGTTTATAGGCCATTTATTGTGTAACACAATGGGGAAAAGTTATTAATTTACAATTATGTTCTCACTGCACTGGAAACAAACCTAAAAACAGGGAACAAAAGTCGCTGAGAATACAAAGCATAATATAACATATTTGGCAACTAAACTGGCAATGTCAAGGAGCTTGTCTCGCGAATCAATAGATTTGGTCTTAATTCAAGTTGAATGCTGACTTTACATCCCAGTCGCACAACAATATTGTCCGCTACTTTAATTTCTCCATGAATTGTGTTGTGCATTCAACATGTATTTTGTTGGCGGCTATTCAGAATTGAATGCCAAATGTGTTCGGTTTATTGGCCATGTATTGTGTAAAGCGACACCGCGCCTTGTTCATCTATTACAGTTATGTTCTTGCTGCACTGTTTTTCACAAACTTACGAATACCCCCGATATCATCGCAAATGTATTATTCACCATTCACAAGACGGGCAGTCCTTGTGGTCCTTTCATCAAAGCGCAGATATCTCAGAATTTTGGATTTTCATTTCAGTCGACCAATAATCATAGAGTTTCGTGCTTTTACCGCCAGTAACACCTCTCAAATAAATAAGACCCACGAATGCTTTTAGTTCGGCATCTGTCAATTTTAACTTTCCTGCATAATTCCGCTCAGCTCCCGCTTCCGTGTATTTTCTAACGTTTGTCCAGATGTCTGTGTCAGTCAAACACTTTAGACTACTCAGTGGACTTTTAATATTTTCTATGTAATATTATTAGGGTTATTTCGTCACAAGTAATCCTATTGTAATTGTAGGTTTTATTATTAGGGTCACTCCGTCATGTATATTTTCAATTAGAAAAATACCAAACATTCCGAAATAGTCAAATATTAAAATTTTGCTGCTGGTGGCGCAGTGGTTGTAAATAGGTACAGTCTACCGATTGTAAACTCAGGGTTCATGGTTCAACTCCTTCTTCTGTCTCTGTCTGCTTGCAGCTTAAAATTTGGTTTACCCTTCAACATTTTGTGTATGCGTGCGGTACATGTGTCAATTTTCGAATTGTCCCAAATTTTTGGGAGTACCCCAAATTGCTGCTTGCAGCTATGTGTATTATTATTATTGAATTGTACACTTTATTTTACTTGAGAGTGATATAAAATAAACCGTTGCTTTTTACATACATACAACTACTAGACTACTTCAACATGTATGGCACTGAATCATAACACAAATAAGACGTTCCAGACCTTTGCTTGAAGTAATTTTGTCTGGCTGGACCTTTCTACATTTTAATTGAATACCCCTGATCTATATATTTATACACTATAAAGATTACGTGTTCTAAATAACAGAATGCTCGTATACGGGAGCCCTTGTGACATCTGCTGATAGAAAAGAGAATTGCAACCATGGAATGCAGGAATACAAATGGCAGAACGCGCAATTTAACATTGAACAGGAATTCAATTGCCTTAAATCTACTTTTCTGTGTGATTTTTTTTCTGTGTGATTTTGAAAATGAAAAAATACTGGGTGATAAATAACACATATTTAGTTAAAAAAAATAAAGCAGGGTCCTGTTATTTGATAAAAAGCGAAGACATTTTTTTCCTTCTTCACTGGGTAAAATCTGCCTGCTCTGGCGCTTCTAGTGTTAAACAAACATTATGTTTGGGCATGGTACTGTTTTTTGAACAACCATGAGGCCTGTAATGTTTCACTTTATTGGAAAGCTGAGGTTTTAAATAGACCATTTGTTGTAAAGGACTATTCTTGATGGCCAATAATTGCTTTCCTCAGTGGACCACTTGCTTGCATGTTTTATTTAGCCTTTTGTGTAAATAATATTAATAAACACACTAAAAGATGTTAGGTTAACCAATTTGAAGGATTTCTACGCAGAGTTATTCCTCTGTCCATTGTCTGTGTTCTTCATTCCATCTTAATCTTTTCTTTATATTGGCCAGTCTGAGATATCGATTTTCTTTTGCGACTCTGCCTAGTAGGTCAGCATCCCGGAATCGCCTCTTCACTGTTGATGTTGAGACTGGTGTTTTGCGGGTATTTAATTCAGCGAGCTTTCACAGTTTCCTGTGAGTCATCTGTTTCTTTAACTAGACACTAATGTATTTGTCCTCTTGCTCTGTTGTGCACTGGGGCCTCCCACTTCTTTTTTCTATTCTGGTCAATGCGAGTTTGTGCTATGATGGGAGTACTACAAGATCTTTTTGGGAATTCATTTTTCAGAACAAGAATAGACTGACAGGTTTCAGAAGAAACTTCTGACCATTTTGAGTGATGGTTGATGATAATAGGCCTCTTCATCTCTGTAGATATTCCATTGAAAATCTTACATTTCCTGTTACAAACATTAACAATGTATAACTGTATTTTTGATCAGTTTGATTTTGTTTCAGTGAACACGTATGCTTTACTGTCTAAAACAAGGACCATTTTAAGAGATCCCACACTTGAATGTTAGTGTAGGTTCGATTTGAGGTGACTGTCCTCTGACATTCTGATGCATTACAATTATCAAGTGTTTATTGAGTGTAGGAAATTAAGCATGCATTGCTTTGGATTAAAGTGTTGAAAAATTCCATTTTCAAATGTCCTAAACATCTTATTTGCGCGACTCCCATTCATTTTCTATGCCAATATTGCTTCAACAAGCATTTTGTGCACCGTTCAGGCTTTGGAAGCAGATAACCTTTTCATCAACATTTTGATCATACAAATCCCCAGGTGTGAACGCTCTGCGATAACCACTCACCGGGGATGCTGAGAGTGTTTTGTTGGATTCTTTAACAGTCATTATTTTCCTCTGAATAATGTCATGAAATGTATTATACTATAAAAACATCTCTTAATATCCGGTGATTCCTTCGCCAGAACACATGTTAAAGACTTAAAAATCAAACAAGCATACAGTGGGGAGTACAAATATTTAATACACTGCTGATTTTGCAGGTTTTCTTACTTACAAAGCATGTAGAGGTCTGTAATTTTTATCATAGGTACACTTCAACAGTGAGGGACGGAATCTACAACAGAAATCTAGAAAATCACATTGTATGATTTTTTAAAGATTTTTTAATGTCTGGTGTGAAATTGTCTTTTGTTTATTTTTATCCCTTCTGTTCATGTTGTGTTTTTGCTTTGGTAGTCTATACTCAAAACCCCCTTTTCCAAAATGTGTTTCATGAATTAATTGTAACTTCCTTTTATTTTTTACCTTTTAATTGCATCTTAACAAATCACAAACGTGCAATGTGACAGTTTATTTACATTTTGACAAAATGTAACAGAAACCTTTGATGTAAAACATGTCATCCTCAAAATCAAAAGGGGTCTTATTGAGATAAATGGTATTGCATTGATATGGTTCCCAAATAACAATTCCTTTAATTCAGGGTGTGGGGAGTTGACCATGACTGTCATTTTGTCAAATTTAATTAAATGTAAATAGTTATATTACACTTGTTGTTAATTCATAAAATGTACTTCCATTTCTGCACAATTAATTCACATATCCAAAATGACTACTGCATATATTTACTTTTAGGAGCAGAGTTCAGTTTGTCAAGATAAACAATTTTTCAAATTCGATGAAAAATGTGTCTATTTGGTCTTGTTGTCCCAATCACAGAGCTTTCCTAACAGTATCCAGGTAGATTCAGTCTTTATAGGCACAGCGCTTAATTAATCCTTCCTTTACAGAAGCCACAGACTGCTGAACACTTAACCTGTATGACCACTTACGCTGACTCAAATGGACGCATACTCACTTTGTGGAGACAGATCTTGCCTTTTGTTTATCTGGATATCACCTTTGTACGCCACCTGGTCCCCGTTCTGATAGAATCCAATTTTAGGAAAGAAACAGAACACAGTCTTGGAAGAGGTGTCAATAGAACTCTTGCGACTGGAACGTGCACACAGCTTTGTAGATGATTGCTGACTTCAGGGGAGCATTTCTATACTGCTTACATGTTCAGTAAGGGAATCTTTTTGACCGTGTTGTCCAAATTGCCCTTAGATTCCCATTGTCTATGTGGAGGGTTCTTTATCTATGTAGGCCAACTGACCTGTAGCCATCCAAGGACCTGAAAAAGTCACAGATATTTCTGTCCTTGCCACCCAGAAGATAAGACTGCTTTCTACTATGTATGTGCAGTTTGTTGTCCTTTTTCCTTTTCCTAACCTGCGTGTATGATTTATTCAGGATGTAGCCTCTTTTTCCTAAAATCAGTAAAAGGGTGAGAAAGAAAAGGGATCGGGTGAGGGAGAAAAATGGACGTTTATAGAGTTCTCATCTGGTAGAGCCCGCCAGATGTGTGAGGTGGGCGGGTGTGCTGGTGCGTCAGTCTGCCCTAGCTCCGCAACACTTTGCTGAGTGCAAACGTCATGTGGATGTGGGAAGCACATAGGAACAGCCCTGCTTTCCTTACACCAAGAAAAGACCGAGCTGAAGAAAGAACTAGGGGGAGGGAAGTCAGAAAGTGAGGGCGTAAGAGACCACAAAGAGGAGAAGGTCTAAAAAAGACAATCCAAAAGAAACTTCTCGCTAAGACAGAGCAGTAGAGGAAAACTCCCACTGGCTGCCTTTTTATTGTTATTTTTCCTAACTGAATAAAAAAGCAGCGTGGCTGGCTATGCCATGCTGGCCCATAAGAACGGGGGGGTCTTGGCCGGGGGCTCTGGGAATGAAGTGCCCCTTAAGGATTGCCCTGACCTGGTGGATCTGATGGATGTTGAGGTGGGCTGCTCCCCCTTGGCAGGGAACTGTCCCTGGGCTCGCTTGGCTGGGTTTGAAGGCTGTATGTCAGAGCCCTACTGTCTTTGGTTCCAACTGCTAGCCAGAGCTTACTGGGGAGAAGTGGAGTTAGGGCTCAGAGGGAAGACGGACAGAAGAGTGTCCTGGGGCAGACTCCGAGAAGCATCAAGAAGGAACTGTGTCCTATCAAGGGTAAGGCGCCACATTATTTCCCTTCAGACTGTGTGAAGTGGCTGATCAGAAGTCCAAAGAGTTGTAGACTTTGTTTGCTTGAGAACGGTTGCCATTATTTGTAATATGTTGACCTGTGCAGAAATGTGTGACCAGGGATGGGGCACTTTTGTTGTTGAGCCTCTGGAATGTCATATGCGTTTCACTGACCAAAATCTTGTTCTTTTTTACGTTGAAAGTTACATTAATTGCAGCTGCTTTAAAGGACAGCAAAGCATCCTTTCTGAATTTTGAACTGGTATCAGTGTGATTAGGCTTTATGGTTTAATCTGAGCAGTGTATTGGTGAAGTTAAACATATATTTTTTTGTTTATAAATATATATAATTATTGTATTTAGATGTTCATATTTCATATAAATGTGACCAGTTGGAATAAATCACTCGTTGTTTAGCTTTTGGCCAAAAGAGGGCGGGCAATGGCATATTTTCCTATGAGGTGAATGGGAGTGAGTAATATCATGTGTAATGACACTGGCCTGTGGTCAAAGAGAGAGGGAGCACTGAAGCCGACCACACTCAAATGACTCAGTGTTTGCCTAGGAAGGCGCTATGGAAGATAGTTTCAAGTTGTTATTCTCTTCTATTAGACTGTTTGCTTGGTTTGAATCAAAGCGAAGTTGTTACTTTTGTTTCCATGCCTAGTTTAGATACAACACTGCCCAAACTCAAGTCAACCAAATAAAAAAAAAAAAAACCATACTGTCAGACATTTTCTTTCAACCATTGGGCAGAAGTTTGGCTCAAAAATCCCTCTGAGAGTAAGAAATCAAATGTCTTTGTCCTAAACCTCCAATCAAATGACTACTACCATTGATCCTCTTGGTTTGTACCAAAAAAACTTTCAATAAAACACTTGAGTATTAACACCTGTCAAGGCTGCAAATATTTTACTGATGCACTTTCAAAGGAGACTTTCAAATGTTTCCATCAGTATCACAGGAGACTAAGCCCTGTTACTTGTTCTTGAGTAGAGTGTATCAGGAAGAAATGTTTCTAATCAAGTCTATTTTCTATTGATAGTGCCCTTCACTGTCCTTTTAATAATGTGTTCGAATTTCAGCCAGCACAGTGCTACTTGCTCATTCATGTTAGAAAGGTTTTTCTCTGAAGATCTTTTGGATTTCTTTCTACTCATTCTGTACCGAACATTCTGTACAGAACCATACAAGCTACCAACATTCAGTTCCTTAGTTATTGCTAGTTAACTAATAAACCACATAAAATTGTATTGCCTTCACATGAAGCAAAAAAATTCAGCTTTTAAATAAAATATTATATGCTGCTTTTAAAGCGGGTTGTCAATGACAGCATTACAAAAACATGTAATTCAGTCTTATAGGTGGCAAACATAGTTTGCAATAGCCCATTGACCAACAACTAAGACATTGTTGTTGGTCAATGGGCTATTGCACAGCAATTCATAATTGATTAGCAGAGTATAGGAAGACACAACAGCGTTTGATTTGTTCAGCTTGAACAGTTTAAAATACAGTAATGTGAGCAAATTCAGCATGGGAGGAGTGGGAAAAATGTTCAACCAGTCGATGTTAGCGACTTTTAGATAGTTATAGGAAACGTCTTATTGAGGTCATTTCAGCCAAAAGGGGGCAATACCAGCTATTAGGGCTTAGGAAGTCCTACCCTTTTCCACAGTAGGAAATGTTTACATGTTTTCTTAAATTATATCATGGTTAAAATGTAATTGAGTTTTCCATTTACATCATCTTTATCTATAGATATTGTTTGAATAAAGATCTAATATTGATATGTCCTTATTTCTAACAAGAAATATATAAAATTTCATGCAGTGTGTCTTAATTTCCTCACATGACTGTATACTGTTAAATGGTAGTTATTACAGTTTGTGGAAGTGTATAAAACATATTTAATAGAGCTGCACGATTTATGAGCTACATTATGTTCCAGTATCAAGTTTTTTTGCATGGTCAGAAATGAAACTATTAATAACCATGATGCTTTGCATGTGCAAACATATCTTGGTGCCTTTCTCTACCTTTAAAACAATGTCTTTGCTAGCAGACAAATAATCAAGTGTCACTAAAGAGATGCAAATTATTGTTATTACTATTATTACTTTTGTTTGTCATTGCCAACAATTAAGGGATTTTCCAGCTATAAAGGTAAAGCGCAAGACTGCTAATACAGACCTTTTGTTAAACCCGTCAAGAAAGACTGCTGCCTTATGGATATAGCATGCCTATCCTTCACCTTTTTTTTATTCAAACATTGTGGAATTTGACGATTTGGATATTCCATGTCATTATCACAATTTATTGTTGAGACACTTTAAAGAATTGTAATTGGTTTAGCTAAAACATTTAATTAATCAAAGCTGTTGTGGTGTTGTGGGAATTATTGTTTTTCTTTAATCTTCATTGCCTTTGCTTCTTACCTTACGGATTATTTTCCCAGTTCTATCGCCTTTTCTCAGCTTTTGTCTAATTCAATGTATTAAACATAGATAGAGCTGTGTGTGCAGGCAAACACCCACATTGCAGAGATACGATATTGTTTCTTAACTTAACATACAAATAATCATCATCTCAAGCCTACTTTAAAAAGCCCTGCCACCTTGCCTGAAAAACAATGGATTTTCATTTAAAAAAAAATTAAAGACAGACCAGCTTTTGTTTTCCTTAATTCCTTATTCTTTTATAATGGAGGAATATAAAGCTTATAAAATGATAGGGTCTTTAACTCAGTGACTTCATGAAGTGCTGGTTTGAAATTACCACAGATTTCCAGCTGCATTGGTGTAATGGCAGAAGCATTTTTAATGTTCTTGCTTCTCTCCACAAACCCCCCTTTATCGCCTTCTCTCCCCCTCTTTTCTGTGTGTCACTGTTTGTCTGCCTTTTTTTGTTTGTATGCGTTTCTCCGCCTGTGTGTTCACAAGCATTACGACAGAGCATTTTTAAGTCAAGCTTCAGGGCTGATCTCACCAGGTCTAGAACTATGTACAGGTCCAGCCCATTCTCTTGAGGCTCCTACATCTGCTGCAGAGACAAAGAAGAGTGTAGCAGGAAAATGGTGGAGAGACTAACATAAAAATAGGGGAAAGCTTAGAGTTTGGAAGAAGTGATTTTGGGCCAGCACTGAAAACAAAGGTTATTATCCTGGACAGAAAGAAAATTAAATAAATATCTGTTCATATCTTGTAGAGAAACTACAAGAGTAGTTTGGGTGGTGGGTGGTGGATGAACCAAGTGTAAACATTATAGGACGTATACATAGATTTATTGAAAAACAACAAGATATACGTTCTTGCGAAAAAGGATAAAAGTATATGAAACAGAAAACACCAAATGTAACCAGTACTTACGTACAAACAATAAACGACAGTGACGGACTAAACTAAGGCACATAGACACACACCAACAAACAGAATGAAAAACAGGTGCGAGTGATTATGGCAGTGAATAACTCCAGGGTACATTAACAAAAATGTAGTTCAACTTAAAACTCGGCACAAAACATGGCTGCGCTGGCTATAACGCTACATTGGCAGGCCCTTAGTTGGCCCATAGTCACTGTGGTGTTGCTAAAGGAGAACACTAAGGCATGTAGTGACGTGGGGTAAGCAAACCGTTTGATGAACCAGTCTATATTATGAATGTGACAAGTCTTATGGATCCAAGAGTGTACAAGAGGAAGGAAGTCATTGCCATGTGGCTTTCTTATTGGCGTTGGGTCACGAAATACTGTGGCATACTTTTTGCCAGCCATTAGAATTTCAGTGTAGATCCCAGACAGTGTAGGTTACTATGTGTGTCATGTTCAGGAAAAACCGGGACACGCGTAGTTTGGAGTGATCTACAGTTTTTTGCCTGGTTACTGTTACCGTGACATTTGTAACCAGCAGAAAAGTCTGTTTCTTCAGCTGATCCTAGTTGAAGACTGTTGCTGTCTGCAACAGTCTACCCAAGTTGTCATGGCCCTGCCACCAATAAGTTGTGGTGATAGCTGTGACCCTTAGGTATGCCCATATCTGGCCAAACAGGCTTGGATTGAATGATAACATATCCAAATATGTCAACATTTTAACTGGATCACATCAAGTTTGCTATGTACTTTGTTAACAACATTTGTAGACAACTAACAATATTTCTTACAGGACCTTTTACTTTTGAACCCTGCACCGATGTAAGATAGAATTAGGGAAATAGAAAGATACTGACAGTGCCATGATTAGTGCAAGGTTCTCTCAGCACCACCTGTTCTCCAGATTTATTAAAACCACACGCTAAACACGAGTAAAGAAAGCTTGTCATGACCGTAGTGAGTGGTGGAACCAAATGCATACATTTTGGGTGTGTAGTGATCATTATTTGACAAACAAATAAAACACAAACTTAACACGATAAATCAAAAGTGCTGAAACAAGCAGCCAAAATAAAACAAAACAAATACCAACCGTTATGGGACTTCATTAAACTAGAGTATCCACAGAACAACTATAAAACAAACAAAACGTGATAGCAGCCCTGAACTGAGGCATAGCACAAACAATAAACCACACCTAGTGTGGACAATGACTAGGCTTAAGTAGGCTCCCCAATCAGAGACAACTGTACCAGCTGTCTCCGATTGGGGAGCCCTAAACACATCGATACAGCACGTCCTGGCTGTGAACCCGAGGCACAAAAGATGGCCAGAGGCCCCCAGCCAGGACATGACAAAGCTATGAAAACATTTCTCATACTGACAATATTATAGTTTTTGAACATGTTTTCTGTGCTTTCTGTGTTTAATGACTTTTCAATAAAATATGTGAAATAACAAGAACACAAAATATAATGAATTAATAATATTCTGTAGTTAATCACCATTCATTTTAATGTTGCCCTTAATATACACTTATTTGTTTAAAAATCTGTGCATTATGTTAAAGGCATATTGGGCTGGTTTCACAGACACAGATAGTTTTTTCTCCATCTCTTAACATGTTATCAGTCACATCAATCTGTGTCTCCAATGTATACCTGTAATTACTTCAGGCCAAATCAGAGGGATACTTATTTGAGGTGGGCAGCGGGGTGTGCCAGCCCAGTTGGCAACACTTGTGTGTTTGTATGTGTAAGAGCCAAGCAGACCAGCCAAAATGGTCCCAATTGCCGGTATTGTTGGAATTATTATAATTGATTTATACACGCTGCGGGGCTCAAGAGTGCATGAGTAGTCAAGAAAACATTCAACGAGTGGACAGGAGGGATTGGTGTTGCCGGGCGGGGTAACAAATGACAAAAAACAAGAAAACAGATGGATAGGGACTGAGACGAACAAGGTCTGCAATAAGCAGGGCAAACCAAGAACACTGAAAACGCAGAAGATCTTGGTACAGGGAGCACAAAACGGGACTATGGGACGCTTTGAACTGGCCAAACCAAGAGGGGAAGCCGGGGTTCAAATAGTGTTGTTTTGTATTAAGACGTCTACAAATGGTCTTAATGTACTCAATAAAAATGGTTTTGTTTAAATGTTTATGTACAAACATTTTATAATTATAACGTATAAAAAAAAAAAAAGAAATATCAAATTGTATGTCTACATATCTACTTAAACTGTCTTTGATGCTCTAGCAGTTGTGAGGGATTTCACAGGGGGAGTAGTTAGCCTATTGGAAGCTCAAGAACTGTCTTTGGGAGATCTTAATAATTGAATTCAGGTGTATCATTCATTCCCATCGCTGCAGGTGCATAATATCAAGCACCTTGCCACGCAGTCTGCCTTCATTGCATGGGTTTCCATGGTCAAGCAGCTGTATGCAAGCTTTACATCACAAAGCACAATAACAAGTGTCGGATGGAGTGGTGTAAAGAATAGCGCCACTCTGGAGCAGTGGAAACTTGTTACTTGGAGTGAACAATCACACTTCTCGTATGATGGACGAGCCTGCGCTTGGCGAATGCCAGGAGAAAGTTTCCTGCCAGACTGCATTTTGCCAACTGTAAAGTTTGGTGGAGAAGGGATAATGATATGGGGTTGTGTTTCTGGGGTTGGCCTAGGCCGTTTAGTTCCACTAAAGGGAAATGTTAATGCCTCAGCTTACCAAGACATTTTGGAAAATTCTATGCTTCCAATATTGAGGGATCAATTTGGGGAAGGGCCTAAAGGCATGAGTTTGGTGTGGAAGAACATGACTGGCTCCCACAGAGCTCTGACCACAACCCTATCAAACACATTTGGGGTGAACTAGAACGGATATTGCGAGCCATGTCCTTTTGTCAAACATCAGTGTCTGACATCACCAACAGGCAACATTTTGTACAAAGCCTTCCCAGAAGAGTGGAAGTTTTATAGCTACAGAGGGTCGACCACCTTGATATTAATGCCTATGGATTTAGAATGGGATGTCATACCAGCTCCTGCAGGTGTAATGTGTCCTAATTTGTCATACAAGCTTCTGTAGGTGTAGGTGTCCTAATTTTGTCCATATTGTGTTAGAACGGGTGAACTTAAACCTGTGACTGACATTTATTACATAAAAAAGACATGGCATCTAGTACAAGCGTTTGGGGTTCACCAATTTATAGTTTTTTCACCTCTGGAGAATTGGCTGCGTTTTCCGGCCACACCCCCAACCAAGTGCATAGAGAGACAGTCCAACTCAGATTCAGTTTTCTAAATTTTTTGGAGCACACACATTCTTAATTTAGTTTATGAACAATTATATTTAAATAAATTACCAGACAATGCAGCGGGTTGTTAGAAAATATTTACCACCCAGACTATCGACTACTATTACTATTTGTTATTAGGAGCATTTAGCATGTCTTCTTGGTCTCGTATGCGATTCTCAATCAATATAATAGTAGTGGTCCGTAATCAAGGTAGTAACACTTTATTCTGAAATATTTTTTTCAACACAGATTAGATTTAATTAATTCAGTGGTAGGCCTATTTGCCTTCAAGTCCAATAAGGATAATTTATTAAGGACTTAATATATAAAATATTATAAAAGAAAATACATATGAATTCTTAACTAAAATGTATTAACAATGCTACAGTGGCCAACAAGCTAACAAAACAACTAAACAAAATTAACAAGGTGGATATATTGTGATCTTTGGTGGGTGCTGGGTAATATTTTCTATTATAAAAACATGTTAAATCAACTTAATCGAACATCCATTTGAAATCCAAGGATTGTCATTTTCTTTTCTCAGACTGTTTTGTGAGGGTCTTTACTGATGGGGTTGCCTGGCGGGGTAGAGACCGTGCCCTGGCGACTGACTTCATGGTGACATTGTGAGCACTCGTGAAATATTATCCAGTTTCATGGTTGTAGTGCCAACAATTAAGGAATTGTCTCTGCGCTTTTCCTTTGCGTTGACACCACACACACTGCAAAACATAACCCCCTCCTTATACAACAGCCATGTTCTTAGAACACCTTCATTGTATCGCCATCTTTGACAGAAGTCATTATTTTCCGTGAATGAGATGACGAGGGGGTGCTCGCATTAGTAGGAGTGGTCTCCTCGGCCAGTCGGCCTGAGCGATTTCGTTTTTCTTTGTTGGGGACTCTTCTCCAGCAATAAACCTATACAGGCTGAGTTGGCTTAAACTGTCAACAAGTAAGCATACCTGAGGTTTTAGCTACTGTATGACAAAAAAATGCTATTTGATGACATATGCAATTAATGTTCTGTACTACGCATGAGCACAACACATGAAGGGTGGCAGATCCAACAGATTTGAAGTGACAGCAAGCCAGCTGCTTTCTCTAGTGCGTATAGTAAATTATATTTTTTCTAACGCAACTGCGGCATGTCGTCTCTACAATTTACTTGCCAAAGACAAAATGTACCTGCATTTGGCGACGGGCTAGTGCTAATTCTGGACCCTGAATGAGGCTCTTGTAGTTAACCATATATTAGGGATATATTTTCACTAATTAATTGCACAATTTGCTGTGATTAATCGTGATTAAATGATTTTTTTACGTGTGGTAGAATCACCAAAATAAATCAATGTACACAATGAATTATATTTCAAATAGAACATATTATGGCATCTTGTGAACTGTAAACAACACTACAGAGTAGACATTCCCTTCAATTTTATGCAGCAACATTATTAACAACAAAGCTTTAAGGCCCCAATCCCAAAGTCCCCTGTGAACCCTCACAGATTTGATGTCACCCGGTATGTGATTGAGTGTAAAAAGGCTACAAGGGCTCAAAATGCTCTTGGATCAAGTCTGATGAAAGCATATTTGGAAGCCTACTGTAATTTATAGATTTATTAGATGCTTTAAGAGTTCAACATTCCGAATATAATAACTGTTCGCAATAGTGGACGTATTCACCATTAACATTAAATGTCGGACACCCACTCTCCCAGAAGAATGAACGAAAGAACAAAAGGACTTGAAAAAATAGTTTTACATTTTGCTGAATGTGATTCAAAGATCCTAGTCCGTAGATCTGAACTTCCCATCACTAACAATAGCTGTCACAAGAGTTAGTGGTTAAAACTGAGGCTATAGTGCTGCTTTAATTGCATTAAATTATTTTATTAAATGAATCACAAAGATGAACACGTTAACTCCCCCTGCCCTACTATATATCAATGGAACTTGGTTACTATTACCAATGACAATGGCTTGGCTACTAAGATCTACAGAGTTGATGTGCATGAGAACAAATGAGTTGTTTATGTATGTGGGAAAGGTGACTAGGCAACATTTGATAATCAGCAACATATGGGATGAGTGTAAAAGTGTATGTATACCGGAGTCGCCTCTTCACTGTTGACGTTGAGAATGGTGTTTTGTGAGTACTCTTAAATGAAGTAGCCAGTTGAGGTGTCTGGATCTCAAACTAAACAATAATGTATTCGTACTCTTGCACAGTTGTGCATTGAGGCCACCCACTCCTCATTCTATTTTTGTAAGAGCCCATTTGCACTCTTCTTGTGAACGGAGACATACATGCCATTGTATGAGCTCTTCAGTTTCTCTGTAAATTTCTCTTATGGATTAGCCTTCATTTGAAGCATGTAGGTTTCAGAGAAACGTCTTTGTTTCTGTCCATTTTGAGTCTGTAATCAAACCCACAATTGCTGACGCTTTAGATACTCATCTACTCTAAAGAAGGTTTTATTGCTTCATTAATCAGCAAAACAGTTTTCATTTGCTCATAAGGGTTTGGTGTTCACAGATAATGGGCTTCTTTACACCTATGTAGATATTCAATTGAAAATCAGCCATTTCAAGCTACAATAGTCATTTACAACCTTAACAATGTCTAAACTATACAATCATGTAAAAGAATTAGGACACCCCATGAAATATTTAGTTATTTTTTAAGAAATATGGAGGAGGAATGGCTCAAAAAGAAAGAAATTGAGAGTTCTGGAATGGAAAAGCCCTCAAACATCACACAGCTGAAGAAATTGAGCATGGAGGAGTGGGAAAAACATTCTCCCATTTAATGTCAAAGACTGATAGGAAGTTATAAGAAATGTTTTATTAAGGATATTTCAGCCAATGGGGGCAATACCTGCTATTAGGGCATAGCTTTTCTTAACTTCAGCAGGAAATTACATATTTGTAAAACGTTTGTTAAATAAATGATATCATGGTTAAAATGTAATTGTTTGTGTTCAATAGCATCATCTTTGTCTATTGATGTTGTTTATACATGACTGTATATCGGATCAAGGCAAAACTTCATACGTTTTGCTATACCAGTTTGTTGTCTAGCTCGAATTGTTTGAATTGAAACACTTTTTTATAGTCTCTTTTTTATAGTTTCACATGGTGAAGAAGAATGCAAATGTATAGCTGTTATCTGAAAAAGAGAGAGCTCTCTTTATTCAAATACAATTGAAAGTTGCCTTGTCCATCATATACAGTTGTTGTCAAAAGTTTACATACAGATGTAAAGAAAATTATGTCATGGCAGTATGAGTTTCCAATAATTACTACAACTTAAATTTGTCTGTGATGGAATCATTGGAGCTCATACTTTTTTGTCACAAAAATCTCCCAAAAACAAAGATATGTCAGCTAGCTAGCACTAGAATCACCAGAGCGGGCAAATTTTACCCAGTGAACAGGAAAGAAATTATATATTCGCTCTCGATCAAATTCCAGGACCCTGCTTTTTTACTTTTCCTAGAAATGTGTGTTTTATCACCCAGTATTTTTACATTTTCAAAATCACTCAGAAAAAAGCTGATTTAAGGCTATTTCACTCCTGTTCAATGTTAAATTCTTGCCCAGTGCGCATTCTGACATTTATTTTCCTGCATTCCAAGGCTGCAATTCTCTTTTCTTTTTTTCTTCTGTTATTTAGACAACTTTTTATTTATAGTGTAGAAATATATAGATCAGGGGTATTCAATTAAAATGTATAAAGGTCTAGCTAGACCAAATTTCTTCAAGCAAAGACTCTCAAATAAAATAAAGTGTACAATTCAATAATAATAATTCATATAGCTGCAAGCAGCAATTTGGGTTACTCCAACAAATTGGGGACAATTGAAAAAGTGAAAGACATGGGTACCGCACGCATACGCAAAATGCGGAAGCGTAAAAGCAGCAGACAGGAGGAGTTGAACCTTGAACCCCGGGTTTACAATCAGTACACTCCAACCACTACCCCACCGACAAAGTTAATAATTTGACCATTTCGGAATGTTTGGTATTTTCCTAATTGAAAATATACATAGAAGAGGGTTAAAATGATCTCCACCTATGTGCGATTGCGTCCTATTATTGTTGTGGGGGTACTGGTGGCAATGAAACACCTGTGTGCCAAGAAAAAAGTTACTAAAAGTCCACTGAGTAGTCTAAAGTGTTTGATTGACAAAGACATCTGGACAAACATTCGAAAATACACTGAAGAGGGAGCTGAGCGAAATAATGCAGAAAAGTTTCGCTTTACACAATACATGGCCAATAAACCGGACACATTTGGTATTAAATTCTGGGTAGCCGCCAACAAAATACATGTTGAACGCACAACGCTATTTATGGAAAGATGAAAGTAGGCTGGCTGGTCAGCGGTTAGCAGACAATATTGTTATGCGTCTGCGAAAAGGAGATGTAAAGTCAGCATTCAATGTTCAGAGAACAAAACTTGTGAGCTCTGCCAGACATGTTAGCGATTTGACTTGAGGCCAAATCTATTGATTTGCGATGCGGTCTTTAGGTGGGTGATGGGTACATTCATTACTAGCTCAAACAAAGAAACCCTGAGCACAATGCAATGGCCAAGACAAACCTATTAGAGGATCCACTACTTACACACACCATTAGATTTCTCATTTTCATATCAGGTGATATTACATGAATTTTTCAAACGTAATTTTAATAGCTCCTTCGTTTCCAGCCTCTTGTGTAGGAGGGAGATGATTGAAAATGAAGGTTAGGCTCTATATGTTATATTATGCATTATTATGCATTATTTTTTCCGACACTTTTGTTCCCTGTTGTTTTTGGTTTGTTTATCAATTGGTGGAACATGTTTTATGTTCTTTCTTTGTTCTTTTAAATGTCCCTTTATGATATTTGGGTTTTGTGACCAGATCGATTTATTGTGAAATTGAAAATGTAAAACACAGGCATTGGCCATAGATCGACAGTAAGGTGAATGCGCAAGACATCGCCAGTTCAGTTGCCAAAGTCATTATGATTTTTATTTTTTTCCTTGCTATTTGTATTATTCTACCAATAGTTCCCCAATGCAATGTTGAGTGTGATAGTAGAAACTGGATATAAAACCAAGCCAGACCGGCGTCTTTACACATTGTAGTTACGGGAATCATTACACCCTTATCTCAGAGTAACACTGAATCAAAACAATTTGACACTAAATAAAACAGACAAAGTTTTGGCCTTGACTTTGGATCCGTACAAGAAGCACCATCTAGCGACCACTACGTGTCAGTAAATAGTGGGGGGCTACCCCACTTAACTAAGGTTTTGTTATATTTTGACCAGATCCTTACAGTACATGTAAAAATACCTTTCCATTACAATTCTTCACATCAATTGAACAATACAATATATTTTACGAAGAACATAAGGGATGTGATTTTGATTAATCCACTCAATGCCATGTATATGGACAATATAATGAATTGTAAATGTTATGGGTTTACTGTGAATGTCAACTCAAACATATGTATTATCATTATTAAAAACTATGTTGATCAAAACTCTGCTAAGAAATAATAGCACACCTTCATTACATTGAGCCAGTGAGCCATAATAACTAATCTTCTGTTTGTGCAAATATTTACAAACAGAGTTCTTTACTTACCAAATATACAGAAAATGCTGCCAGCGGCAAAGGTCTGGTGTAGGGTTTAAAGGCCACTTTAGTAAATGTCAATAAGATTGCATTACCCCAATTACTATCTTAACCATATTAATATTCTTTCTCTGTTTTCTCTCAGGCCAAACCGAAGGATGGGCTTTACCCTAGCGAGGCATCGACCACAAGGTCCTCAGGAGGCGGGGAGGAGGAGCCCTTCTCTTGGCCGGGCCCTAAGACACTGCGACTGCAGCGCACCTCACAGGGCTTCGGCTTTACGCTGCGCCACTTCATCGTTTACCCACCTGAGTCAGCTGTGCACTCTTCCCTCAAGGTGAAGACATCATTACTGCGCCCAGTGAACCCCAGCTTCTGACTGGGGTAGCAGTTCTAGCAGCAGTTGTTACATTTTTTAAATACCTCAGCTATAGAAGAGAGCTACTTTTGCCTACTTACTTCAATATTATTCTTTACTAATACAGACCAAGTTTATTTCTAGTTTGAGGAAGTAAACATTGTCAATAGCATATGCACTGTGTGCGTGGAGGGGTATCTGTATAAATAATGCAATTTATTATTAACAAAAAAACAGTCTAAATATCATTAAATGTGAAAGTATATAGCGTACTACTCCATATACAAGCTATTAAATGCGTTAGAAATAATATGAAAGCTTAGATAGGGCACTGTTGTTTTTAGTAGTTTATACATAAAAATTATCAGAATTTTACTTGGCCAATAGATCCATGAATTCAGCGGCTGATGATGGAAAACAAACCCTTCACATAATGAATCTTTTTTGCATCTTTTTGCTCCTGCCTTTCTACTGTCTTTATTTTTCTCTTGCAATAGTTATTATTCTAATTACCACATACGTAGTATATGGGCAATGGAGAGATGGAAATAAACCTTTTGGCATGTTGCCCCGGTAGCACTGGTAAAATATTTTAAAATCTAGTTTCATTACATTGTAATGTCCTTGCAATTATTGATTGCTGTTCAACGTAGTCATTAGGCAATTACATTGCCTTTTGCTCAGCCCAATATGAAAAAACACAGGAAGAATAAGAAAACAGTACAGTATATATGTTGTCATCCTACCTGGGAGGGGAGCCAGAAAAACATGAACATTATGCTGGACAAAGTATTAATCCTGCTCTCTCTTAATGGGTCTCATTTCACGGTTGTCAGCAAATGTACCAGAATACTTAACCTAAGCAAGACTGCTTTTGATTCCTCTGTCCGATCATATAAGGCCAGTTTTCGAAAGCATTTTCTGTTGCTGTTTTTCCCCAGCAACATGGCTCAATTTGGGACTCAGCAATAGTTGTAGAGGACTCCATTGCCTTTATGTTTGTATGTATTTGTTTACACAATTTTTTACTGAGATTGAAAATATACAGTCTAAAAGTGATCTTACACAGAGGTTTTGGCTATGGCACTGACATTTAGATGTAAGGCGTAGGCATTCCAGACTATATTCTGGTGAGCTGTATTCAGTAATGCTGAAACCAGCTGCTTCCATCGTGGTAGTTTTGGTCCATTCTTTCAAATTAAATCTTGTTTTTTGTGTTTCATATAATTACAGTTTAGCCATATCTCATGATAAAGCAATCTACCAAAGTTCATTAAAAGATTATAGGTTCTCAGGCACATTAGAAAATAAACATTTGATGTATCCATCAATAACAGTTGATGGCATTTGGAACATCCCTAGACATTGCATTCGAGTTGGAAGAGCTGGCAATGCCAAGTCTTGTCCGGCTTTACCCAGAGGTTTTCAAAAACCTGTCTTACAGTAAGATGCAAATAAGAGCTTCTGGGAAGTACGCTCTAATTGAAACCTTATTTCATCCAGTGATTTCTGACAAGTATTTTCTTATATAAAGAAGTAAATCTTTTAACTTTTGAGAAAGACGATCTTTACAAGATTCACTGAATTTCATCTGTGATGCCATGATCAAGTATTGTAAATACTTATTGGAGCTCCTGAGCGATTACAGTTCTAGTCTTTTTACACGAGGTTAGCTTGAAGATAAACTGAAGGGTCAGTTTATCTTAATGAATTGCCTTTGAAAAAAAGTCTTAAAGGATATGATGAGAACATATGTGTTTTTATGGGAGTACAAGATCAGTACACACGCATGTATGTTTCCACCCAAAGCAGTAGAATATTAAAGGCTTCAAAAAGAACCAATAAAAACTAATAAATCTGAATTTACTTTTTGTAATCTCAAATTTCCACATAGACAACACACAGGACAGCACTGCCTTTCACATTTGTTAGAATTTGCTTCGTTTAACTAGTGCCCTCTCCTCTTCACATACACAGTCTAGTGCACACGTTCACTCATTCTTCAACATTGTTGAGGAAAAAGTCCAATGCGACAAATGTCTGACTTTTTATTTTCTTGTTCTCCCTTCTAGGATGAGGACAACGGCAGTCGAGGTATGTGGACAGCCTTGCTCTCATTGTCAGATTTGTGGCTCTACTCTATTCAGACATTCATTTTAGTATCTTGTATAAAGGAAAAATTATAGTTGCCGACAACTAAGCATGCGTAAACAGAATGTCATGAAGAGTGATCAGATGACTTGCAATTAATTTAAATTAATTTCAAGTCCCTCTTTGCCATGAAATTGCACTTAATCCCCAAAACAACATTTACACTGAATTTCAGCCCTGCCACAAAAGGACCAGCTGACATTATGTCAGTGATCCTCTCGTTAACACAGGCCGCAAGGCTTCGCAACAAGCAACATTGAGCTATGATCAAATGGATCACATGAACACTTAAAATGCTCTGATAACATTCTATGCAAATTCAATGTACATTAGCATAGCACACTATTATACTTAATATTTATTTAATATTGTAATTACTTCTTTTCTACACTGTTTGGAATTGCTGCTGGTTTACATTATGTATATTTTTTTTCTTTCAAATGTTTGCTTTTATTTTACCTAATGCTGCTGCGTAGATATCTCCTGCCATGTCTTAAGAATTTCAATGCTCAGAATGACTCTAGTATTTTGTGCATTTGACAAATGTGTCTTTTAGATTGTCAGCAGTTTGGGACCCTGGCATTTCTTTACAATGTAGATGAACTTGGAGTTGCTGTAAATCTTTGTCAAGCCACTGAGCAGTCATGCTTAACATTGACATCAAGCCTATGTTAGAAATGTCAGTTATACGTCCAAATGTCAGTTATGAAACTGATTGCTGCTTTGCATCCGGCTAGAATGCTACATGTGTGGCGTGACAGGGGATGAAACAATTCTGCTAAAGCAACGTTTAAGAAGGAAAGTGGCTGGTCGTCAAATGTCTTTAATCCATGATTTTCCTCGTAATGGCTTGTAATGGCTCTGCGCTCTCAGTCGCAGTGTGTTTGCTAGCTGTTCATCGGGGTGATGTGGTTTCACCTTAAGTTTGTTGTTCTGAATGTTTTCATGGCTGTTCCTCAATGTCTTATTTTGGACTTACAATTATTACAAATTGAGCTTTCTGTCTTCTACACTCAAGCTGAAGAACGTCAAGTGTTGTTCATGTGTGGCTGTAAAGCCATGGCCAAAAGTTTTGAGAATGACACTAATATAAATGTTCACAGTCTGCTGCCTCAGTTTTTATAATGACAAATTCCATATACTGCAACATTTTATAAAGAGTGATCAGATGAATTGCAATTGCAAAGTCCCTCTTTGCCATGGAAATTAACTTACCCCAAAAAACATTTCTACTGCATTTCAGCCCTGCCACAAAAGGACCAGCTGACATAATGTCAGTGATCCTCTTGTTAACAAAGATGAGAGTGTTGACAGGGACAAGGCAGGAGATCACTCTGTCATGCTGATTTAGTTAGAATAACACACTGGAAGCTTTAAAAGGAGTGTGGGGCTTAAACTGATATTCTTTAAAAGGTACAGGGTTTGGATTGCTGAAGACTTGGGAAAAGTCATTTTTTCTGATGAATCCCCTGATTCTGACTGTTTGGAGCATCCTTTAAAAAGCTTTTCTGGAGACGAAATGTGAGCACTACCATCAGTCTTGTGTCATGCTAACAGTAAAGCATCCTGAGACCATTCATGTGTGAGGTTGCTTCTCAGCCAAGGGAGTGGGCTCACTAAAATGTTTGCCTAAGAACCCAGCCATGAATAAAGAATAAAACCAAAACATCCCCTTAGAGCAACTTCTCCAATCATCCAACCTCTAACAGTTTGGTGACGAGCAATGTCTTTGCCAGCATTAAGGAGCAACTTGCCAGGCAAAAGTGATAACTAAGTGACTAGGGGAACAAAACATCTGCATTTTGGGTCCATGGCCAGGAAACTCTCCAGAACTTAATCCCATTGAGAACTTGTGGTCAATCCTCAAAAGGCAGGTGGACAAACAAAAACCTAAAATGTCTGAAAAACTCCAAGCATTCAGTCAGGATGTGGCTCAGAAGTTAATTGACAGCATGCCAGGGTGAATTGCAGAGGTCTTAATGATCAACACTCCAAATATTGACTCTTTGCTTGCACTTAATGCTATTGTCAATAATGACACTTAAGAAATGCTTGTAATTATACTTCAGTGTACCATATTAACATCTGACAAAAGGTATATAAGAACACTGCAGCAGCAAACTTTGTGTAAACCAAAACATTCTCAAACTTTTGGCCAAAGCTGAATTTCCCCTGTGGAAGCTTTGTGAATTGCAGCAGTAGCTCTTATTCAAACTAACTCTCCTTGTCCACAGTTTTCCACTCGCTCTTGTGGGTTTCACTTTAATTCATCTGCTTTAAGAATATGTAAAACATATTTTGGTATATTAATATAGCGATTTAGATGGTGCACTATGTTTGCTCACAATAATAGTATTATTGTATTGATTTTAGTAGCAAGGAAATTAGAGGAAATCTTTGCCCCAGTATTATACTAATTGACCACTTCTACCTATACATTTTCCAGACATGGAATACCGTATTTTGTCGACCTGGTAAGTGATTGAGTACCAGAGGCTGCCAGGTCTCAAAATGCTCCTGGATCATGTCTGATGAAAGCATATTTGGAATTTATTAACTACACACAGTTCTGACTATATGAACCATCAGTGAACTTTGTGTTTATACTTACATGTTCACTTTGTTTTCTAAACATACTGACGACAGAAATATTAAGATTGAACATGAAAATCTATTTATTCCGTTAAGCATACACTATTACCACGTTTAATTACATTTTTTATACATTCGTATTTGCATGAGAAAAGTTTTTTATGTAAAAACAATATTTCCAAAAATATTTCAGTTACGTTTATTTATTTTTTACGTTCAAGACATTTAAGCTCAATTTGCTGAATTCCATAGAGCTACTGTATGCAACTGTATCGTGACAAAAATTAAAAACGACTTTACAAAAGACCCAGTCAAACAATTGAATAGATGCTTTTAAGAGTTCTACATTCAGAATGATAACTGTTTGCAATAGGGGACATATTCAGCATTAGCATTAAACGTCGGACTCCCAGCCCCTCCGGTAGAATGAACAAAAGAATGAAAGGAGCTGAAAGAATATTTTGTTTTGCTGCAAAAGATTCAAAGCTCCTAGTCCCTAGATCCGAACTGCCGATCACTAACTCACAATAGCTGTCACAACTGTAAGTGGTTAAAACCGAGGCTATAGTGTTTGAGCTGCGTTAAATTGCGCTAAACATTTCAAATTAATCGCAAAGATTAGCACGTTAACTCTCCCAGCCCTAATATATATTTATACCCCATTAAATATTTAGTTCTTATTTATAAATTGTCTACATATTAATATTGGATCTTCATTTTAAACAATATTGATAAAGAAGATGTAATTGAACAAAAAACAATGACATTTTAACTTGAGGTGTAAATCTTCACCTGCCTCAGGATTCGATTCAGAGGGTAACGATTCGAGTATAAAACGATTCTCAATGGACGCATCTTGCCCTCCAATTATTTTATTACAAAAACAAACATACTTGAAAGTCTCTCTTTCCGCCTTTATATTAATCAACGGTTTTTAAACAAAAGAACATGTCAATCTAGTTATCAAGTTATTCAGTTGTTTTTTTTGTGTTTACTCAAAATAAAGTTTTGACATTATAAACATACATTTCTGTAGCAGCTTTATTGCAGGAAAACGTATGGTCTAAAACATGGTCTATAATACGGACTATAATATAACTTAAAAGGCTGCCCTATATTAAAATAAAATTATTTGTAAAACGATGTAGTATAACATATTGTATTGTTTATGTGGAAAAATGAAAATGTGATTATTCACTCTGAAATTACATTGAGCAAAAACCTGCGTTGCTTTCGTAAAAGTTTGTGAATTCAGCTGCCAGTTTTCGCAAATACAATGAGCAGTTACCGTTTCACATGAGTCTGTGGAGATGGATGTCCAGGAATCACAGGCGATGACCACTCGGCCAGCTTACACATCGACACTGTTACAGTGCATCTTGTGTCACTTCAGCACAAGAAGCAACATGTATTTTGGCACCATGGTATGGAGAAGGAAGCGAAAGCATTTGTTTTCCACAACCAAGTAAAAGATCCTTACAATCCTGCTATAATTGGTGATGATCCTTGCAATAAATCTGGCAATGGACTGTCATCTTCTTTGTACTTTTGGACATCTGAGGTACAGTTGAAAGCCTCAATTGTTGTATAATAGGCTGATTCGCTGCGTATTATGGGGTTGATGCTAACCCCAGCTCAAAGTGAAAACGGGAAAATGTGATTTCACATATTTGTAGTATTGCCAAACAATTTAATCTAGCCTCGACAGGTCTCGCACATTGCATAATCTTTATCTTTATTTAAGATTGTTTTTCTTAAAAAAAGTAAATGTGCCCAAATTTCTGCTTTCAAGCAGCTAAGCACATTTTTAAGCACAGTTTGCTGCTGTCCCTGCGCTATTTCTCCTATCTACGTTAGACCAGACAGGCGCACCTGCGTTACTTCCGAAGGACATAACTTTACAAAATATATATATTATATTCCCCAGCTCAAATTTTAACCATGATATCATTAATTTAACAAAATATTTACTGAGATGCCATTTCCTATTCAGGAAAAAGTTAGGACACCCTATGCCATAATAACTGGTATTCCCCTCTTTGGCTGAAATAACCTCAATAAGATGTCTACATTAGAAAGGGCCAGATAACAGCTGCTATTTATAAAGTTGCAGGTAGAAGCTATTCTTTCCAGCAGTCTTGTGTTGTGGCCCTGTGTGTTGTTAGCAAGATGGGGCCAGTGAGCATGCCAAGGCCCTTCCTATCCCACTGATCATGCAGACCTCTTGCTATTCTCCTCACATCTGGGAGAGCCGCAGCGTGACTGCAGAGTTCAATCTGATCTGCAGCGGCCGGAAATAGCAGACGGGGAGGAGTGCGCACAGACGTGCACAGATTTATTTGCCTGTATGCAAGCCAATACACTTGCAGTATACACAAACTGATTTTGTCACACACATGCCACAGGCTGCCCATTCATATTTGTCTGCTCATTCACATCAAATACAATAATTGCCTATGTTTCATTTCAAATGGGGTTCCGTGCAGTGCTACCACTGCCATTATGGCTTAAGTTCCTTTTCACTAGCCTGGCGTACGCTACACACATATATACATCTATAACCATAAGGAAGAGCTGTCTGTGCCACTGTCAGCCAGTTTAACATTTCACCACACCACAGATTGTTTAGGCTACAATGTAGAATACACACTCGACCAGTGGAAAAGGCATAATCTCCGCTTCCTCATCGAACTGGCAGAATGTCAATACAGTGCCCTTCTGTGCTGCAGTAGGAATGCAACTCCTTTAATGACTGCATCAGCCACATTGATTTGGTTGTCATGCTCTTTCTAGTACATTACCAACATCCCCACCTGGTGTTGCACATAACTGCCTCTATGACCTGGGAGTGACTGGTCTTTCATGATCTTGATAGTCATGAACATTAGGATTCAGAGGATAGCTATGTTTCTATGACAAAAAGGGATTAGCAGAGCTGTGAACGGGGGGGTGGGGGGGTCAGCTGGATTCCAGCTTCACAAACGGGAAATTGAGCAGCGGAGAGAATTCCTGTAAGCATCCCTTTGGTCCACTGTGGCACATTCCGAAGATTTGCCGCAGGCTCCCAACAACACACTTTTGTGGGTGTGTGCGTGCATCTTTCTACACATGTGCATTTGCATACTGTATGCATGTGTCCTCTGTCAAAAGGCAATACTAAATGCGTGTGTCCTTTGACAATGATATTTGCCCTGCAATATCAGCAAATGGCCAAGGCAGAAATAAACTTATTTTGAGGAACTTCCGAATTGAGTTGTTAGCTCAGCTTTCATTACTGAGTTGACTAACCACAACATTTCTGGCTTTGAGGCTGAGAGAGTCATGAAGGAAGGCCAAGCAGGGTCAGCATCTTTCCCCATGGCAAGCTCTCTCGAACTGGACCCAAATGTGAGGTGGTGATCTTGTGGTTTGGTTTAATCCTCAGTACTTTAGTGAGGCAACAGCTGGCAGCAAGGATCAAGGATTAGATTGGGCATACGTGAGAAGTACAGATTGCCCCCCCCCCCCCCCCCCCCCCCCCCCCCCCCCCCCCCC
>JACXGK010004593.1:0-11072 GCA_016801125.1 Novumbra hubbsi
GGTTAGGGAATAGGGAACATGTACCTTTGGGTTAGGGTTAGGGAATAGGGAACATGTACCTTTGGGTTAGGGTTAGGGAATAGGGAACATGTACCTTTGGGTTAGGGAATAGGGAACATGTACCTTTGGGTTAGGGTTAGGGAATAGGGAACATGTACCTTTGGGTTAGGGTTAGGGAATAGGGAACATGTACTTTTGGGTTAGGGTTAGGGAATAGGGAACATGTACTTTTGGGTTAGGGTTAGGCCTCAAGTACCCATAAGGATTGACAACCTGTGTGTGTGTTTGTGTGTGTAAAGTAAGGAGGCTGATGCTGGAAGCACAGGTGCAGAAGCCTGAGAAACCCATTGACTAATGCACACAAGAATCTGAGGCACAATCAGAGGATATGCTATATTCTGAATGGCTTTTGGCGCTCTCTCTTTCACACACACACACACACACCGAAAGACACAAACACCCACACCTTAGTCTGTGTGTGAAAGTGTGTCTTTGTGTCTGCAGAAATGCATTGTATTGAAAGTTCTTGTGTGTGTGTGTATATCTACAGGCTCTGTGTGCTTACAACAGACTGCAGTGGGAACCCCCTTATGGAACCTTTTACCCTTTCTTCCTGTTTACCACAACATACTCTGTATACGGATGTGAAGCCCCTGTCCTTATATAACAACAACCCCCTTCCTCCCCACTCAATGTCCTCTTCATGAGTACCAGACAAACATGTTAAACTGTGCACCAACTACATGCTAAGTAACAAAATCACCGAATCATTGTGATCAGGGCCATTTGATGGTAGAGAAAAAAAAATGTTAACTGCGAAACTGAATAATCAGACCCTCAAATGTTTTATACTGAACAAAATACTTACAAAGTTGAATCAAGCCAAACACCAACACACATGGTAATGTCAGTGCATTGAAACTCACGACAAAAATCATTATGTTTCATCGTGCAGACTGTAATAATTGTACAACCTCAAACATTTTAGGCAACGTTTAAAAAAAATCATATTCTCTGAATTCGGATGTGTCTGGCTCATACTTCAGCGTGATTTATCGTGTAACTCGCTAAAATGGAACGGTAGGATCCAGTTGGCCTAAAAGCAGAAGTGGATCTGGGGCTGTGGTGACACTGCATTTCCCTCAGTCAGACTGTGAGCCCATTGAGTCACTTATGTTCCTTATCTGAAGAAGGAAAGAATAGGAAGCAATGCTAAAACATTCCTTTGCTTATATATTTCAATGTTCCTGTTGTCTATGTGTATTCTGCATGTGACATGTTAATGTTGTATGGATTGAGCATTACACCAGAAAGGCTTAATGTATATTTGTGTAGCCCGCCTCCTGGACCCCTCACATTCACGGCAGTCCAAAATACAAGTATTACTGCCTGCTTTTAAATGAGTTTTGTCCCCAATCTTCTGCTTGTTGACAAGAGCTTTGAAACGCTAATGTTTGAGGTACCCGTGGAACAAGTATATTTAGCGGGCAACTCCTTCAGTGTGTATAATACATGCGCGCCACAGCTGGTAAACTGTCTCTGGTTAGTGCTGGTTTGCACGCATTGTTCTTGTCGGCAGTGTCACTGAAACCAGTCCACGTTTAGAAGCTACATTCGCTAGCAAGACAGAAGAACACCAGCTCAGCTAGGTAGCAGTATAGCTAATTAGCTTGTCTCCATAACCTCTGCAGATGCCTAGAAAGCACTTTGTAATTTGCAATCCTTGCCAGAGACAGTACAGGAAGGAGACATGCCGCTCAAAGACTATAGCACCTGCTGGAAAGAACACAATGACTGAAGATTTTAGTGCAAGAAGAGTGCCCAGACGGAAACCACAAAAATACACCGAGTGGAAAAGCTTCAAATAACAGTCTGGACGTTAATTTAGAAATGTCTAAAAGGATAAATATAGTTTCAACACATAAGCCACCCACTCATGGAGTTTTTTTTTATTCCACAAAAAGGAGGAGACAATCTCTCTAATTTAAGGGATGGGGAAGCTTCCCGGCATTGGAAATGTACCCTATTCATAAAAAATACGGTTTATTTATTACTCCACTGCAGATATGCCCCATCTGAATCAATCAAGTCATCTTTTTATTACTTGCCTAACTAATTGCTCCAGATTCTGCCCCCTGGAGAAAGTAATGAAGGCCAACTAAAGATGAGAGACACGGTTAGCTAAATATCTGCTTATTTCAGCGGGCTCTAAGTGTGCTTTTTAGTGCAACTTGCAATTTTCAGCCAACACTTCTAGTGCTGCTTAAACAATTTTTTTCTTCTACTATTACAATGCCTATACCTACTGCTAGGCTACAGTCACATTGTCACTAGGCGCCCTCTACCATAATAACTTACAGGAAGGAAGTGACAACAATATGTACCCTCACTTCACAAACAGAAGGGAGGATTGCAAGATATCACAACCAGCCTCGATCATATCAATATCAAACAATGTATATTTAAGAGTGGTAAGAGTATACTGTAAATAGTGGTGAGAGTATACTGTATATAGTGGTAAGAGTACACTGTATATAGTGCTAAGAGTATACTGTATATAGTGGTGAGAGTATACTGTATATAGTGGTAAGAGTACACTGTATATTGTGCTAAGAGTATACCGTATATAGTGGTAAGAGTATACTGTATATAGTGGTAAGAGTATACTGTATAGGTTTCCAAAATGCTGCATCCCAACTGGTATCTTTGCCATCCCATCACCTACAGGAGGGTGGCTCTCGCTCAACCCAGTCAAAGCTCTTCTTTGTCCTAATGATGGACCCATCTTTCCATTTATACTTGGGCATCAAATTCCATCACCATTTTCAGATATCTTCTGAAATAATATAAATAAAGGGTATTTAAACCCCACAATGTTGGAGTATTTGGACATGGCCAAATCCCGTTATTTTGTGGTTCTTCCAAACAAAATGTCCCCTGGATATGTCCATGCTGCAACAATAGTGGTGAAAGCAGACTGACTAGAGCAGATGTTCATGTTAACGATCCCTTTCACCATTTCTGTGTGCCGCTTAAATAGCGTGAAAGAAGAATCATCATGTCAAAAAGGGAAAAATAATGGCCTGACAATGTCTGGACCATTAAAGTTGATACAAAAATGTTTGTGGTTTGAAAAATGAAAGCAAAACCAGACCTCAAAGCCAACCTCCCTTTGGTCTGTCACACAAACATTTGCACATAAAGTAGTTATTTTCACCCCATTTCTGCAGACTCGCCCAGACACTGATCTAGGATCAACCTCTGAAACGCTTAACCTAAAACATAGCTCAGTGTCTAGGGACAGATTTACTTTGATTGGGATGTGGAAGGGGGGGGGGGGGTGTTGAGCCTTCAGAGGGCTGGGTTAAGTCAAAATACTGGTTTCTGGTTGGTCAAAAATTGCTTGTCATTCATCAGTAGTCACAGAGACAGTAATTATTGTCCTGGATGTTTGTGTGTCTGCAGGATCTTCCAGCGACAAAACAAAAAGCCACAACAGAAACGTCTCTCCTGTTTGCTCTCTCCTCTGATGTTATTTATAGGCCTGTTTATTAGACACACAGAGAGCCAGTGTAAGAGTATGTGTGTGTTTGTGTGTGTGTGTATGTGCCCGTGTCTGAGAAAGACCAACATAAATACTAAAGTATGTGTAGAAAGACAATGAAATATTCACAATAAGCGTTTAAGGAATACCCAAGGCATATTAACAAATAGTTTCTGTATTGATATCTAGTTTCAGTAATGTTTGTGGATGTTGCATGCATTCACACACACACAAAGATGCCTTGATACATGCACACACACCGGGTGAGTCAAAAGGCTTGATTAACCAGCATGGCCGGACATAGCGGACATGCTCAATTACCTGTGGTCAGGTCACAACATCTCTGTTTGGGAAACATTCAACATACTGTAATTACTGTCATCAGCCATGTGTCATTCAGTGTGTGCGTGTGTGTGTGTGTGTGTGTGTGAATGAAGGTGAGTCTGTGTGTGTGTGTTTAAAGGTAGTTTTCACAAAGAACTTCTCTGTTGCCAATCACATAATCTGACCATATGACATTATGGTCATTTTGTAACATTGTTAAACCACTCACAGAGAGTGTTACTGTCATATGGTCGGACAGAATACAATGCTTAGGACCCTAAGTCTAAACATAGATGTGTCACAATCCACACAGAGTGTTTACGCCATAGCCACATAATATAGAAGGGCCGTGAAGGTTGGGAGTGGACCAAGCTAATGGCCACAGGCCTAGGCCTTAAAGCCAGAGGCTTGAGTTCTGGTCACTGCAGGGTGAAGAAGCTTTTGTGTGGGCATGGGAAGGCCCCTGTGGTAGGTGAGTGATATCACTGGAACTTAGGTGAGTGTATGAAAGTTTAATGATGACCAGGATTTGGTCATTGTTGTATGTGGGCGTCAGCTGTAGGAGAGGTAGGAAATGAATGCAACGAAGCGGTAACGGGTGTTTGTGTGTGTGTGTGTGTATGCTGTCCATGTGTAAATGCGTTTGTATCATGCATGTGAATGTTTGAACATGTGTTGTGTATATTTGTGTTAAATAAAACCCAAGCCCTTTGTGGCTTATGTTAGTTGTTGAACACTATAGAGAGATACAGGTGCCTTCATTGAAAACACTGGTTTCATTCATAAAAATGAGCCAGGGTATGAAACACAATACAGGGATGTGGAGAAGGAAATGGGACACATTGTATAACCGCTCTGCATACTTCATCGCCCCGGTTTCTCACACTTTTATTATTAAAGGGAGCAGGTATTGTCACATGATTTAGAAACAAAATCTTTATTACATTTTAGTCACAATACTAAACACAGCAGCTTTACGGTATATTATTGTTCAGCCACCAACACAGTGGCACAGACGAATGTTAAACATCATCACTATTTGGCATTTATTGATATTAACAAGTTGAAGACCTACAGTAGAATTGACCCATAAGCAGCTAAGTATTTCTGCATTCGTAGTCCCTCTTCATCCAAATGTACTGTTGCCAGACTTGTCTGAAAGACAAGTAGTGCACCGGCTGAAGGGAATGACATTAATTAGTGCTGTTTACTGTTGGAGTTAAATGCGCCCTCCAGAGGGCAATTCTGAACCTCTTTTGATGCTTTAGTCTTTTCTGTCTTAGGTTTCACCCTAAAGACGCAGGTGCAGGTTGCTAATACATATTCATTGGGGCTGGGAAAGTAACAAACCAACAAATAGGGCTCTGACATACAGTGACAGCTGCCAGTGTAACTAGCTAGCATGCTAACGTAGCTAAATTATTATTTCAGAGGATTACAATTATTTTACACGCAGGGCCTATATTAGTTGTTATCATGTTTGGGGTGAAACGTCTCTCTTTTGTCTGACAGCAGATTGTTCTAGTGAAACTCCAGATTCCAGGGGTCATTACCTCTTGGATATGTACTCAAACATGTTCAAATAACAGACCTTCTTTCTCTTATTTGTTCAGAAAACCATAGAAACTTTCAAAAAAGTTCCATTCATATAACAGAACTATTGAACTGTTCTAAGTATAAGGCTACTTATAGTTTCACTTGTAAATAATAGTTGGTGGCCATTCAAGCGGATTTTCCTCAGTTATCTGTAGTAAATTCCCACTTCCTATTTATTACCAATGGGCAAAATCTGGTTTGCTCAAGACCTGCAACAACAAGAGACTTTTGCAGGTCCGTCTGGTTGTTTAACATTGAGACCTTTGCAGGTCCGTCTGGTTGTTTAACATTGAGACCTTTGCAGGTCCGTCTGGTTGTTTAACATTGAGACCTTTGCAGATCCGTCTGGTTGTTTAACACTGCAATGCTGGTGAGGGTTCACATTAAACAAAACATAGCAAGCCATCGAATGAGAAAATACTATGGATGTGGACAGAAACATCCAAAGTAGGACGCATACATATTATTGATAGATGACCGATCAAAGTCATTTCCAACAGATTACCACATTGTAATGCAAGGGATATAGATTGCAGCAAACAAGATCAACATTTTAAATATAATTCTCACAACATGCATACTTTTACATACAGTATATAGTATAAGAAATCCCAGTCCCACCATATTCTTAGGCAACTACCCATCTTTACTAAAGTATAATATGCCACAATAGACCTAATGGCCCAAATGATGTAGTCCTGAAATAATGAGTCCATTAATTTACTACATGTGTGGGAAACAATAATTGTCCCAGAGGTTGACTGGCGTGTCTAACTTTAGAATTTGAAGGATCTCGGATGTTTTCTAATAAAACAGCTCAAGACTCAGGATGCCAGCTAACAACAATAGACACAGCAAGCATGGATGCTAACGTAAATGTAAGTGGGTTCGCTTGGCTTGTTATCGTAACAAATTGACAAAAACAATGAGTTACTTGTTGCTTTTTAGACACATTTTAAAATGTATGACTAGTTAATTTCTATGACAATGATGATGACCGTTGATAATGACTTTTGAATGAAGTTGAATACCCAGCAGAAATGTAGCTGAAAACAGGTGATCCCTGAAGAAATGTGGGTGTAGCATGAGTCATGACTACAACAGACAGGAGAAATGCATGTCACTCACCAAAAGATTCTGCAAAGAGATCCTCTAAACACTACTTGGCATGGATGTGGTCATGTCTGCTAAGTGCCATGTCAAAAGCTCCACAGTGTCAACTGGCTTCAGGATGGTTCATGTTGTGTTTACAAACACCCTGCTATGTTAACTTTGCATATGTATAGCTTTTAGGGCACAAATTAGCTGTGCTCTGACTGCTTGTGTTATGTTTCTTTGCTCAGTCACTGCCAACCGCCAGTTATCGTCCACAACTTGTAATATAGTATTCTAAAAACAATGCAGAAATAATACAGTATTCTGATTAGAGTGGAAACAATATTTTGAATCAAGTGGAAAGTAAAAAGTAGTCTGAATAGAGTTTATGGGAAACAGTATTCTGAATAGAGTTCATGGGAAACAGTATTCTGAGTAGAGTGAAAAGGGAACCGTAGTCTGAAAAGAGTTCATGGGAAACAGTATTCTGAATAAAAAGCAGGGGAAACAGTATTCTAGTGGAAAGGGAAGAGTAATCTTTAGTTCATCGGAAACAGTTTTCTGAATAAAAAGCAGGGGAAACATTATTCTGAATTGGGTGGAACTGGAACAGCACTCTGAAAAGAGTTCAGGGGAAACAGTTTTCTGAATAGAATGCAGGGGAAACATTATTATGAATTTGGTAGAACTGTAACAGCACTCTGAAAAGAGTTCAGGGGAAACAGTTTTCTGAATAGAAAGCAGGGTAGACATTATTCTGAAATGGGTAGAACTGGAACAGCACTCTGAAAAGAGTTCAGGGGAAACAGTTTTCTGAATAGAAAGCAGGGGAAACATTATTCTGATTTGGGTGGAACTAGAACAGCACTCTGAAAAGAGTTCAAGGGGAAACCTGTAATCTCAATAGGGTGCAAGGGAACCACACCATGTTGAAACGCCTCCACTAATACTTTGTTGAAGCGCCTATGGCAGTGATTACAGCCTAAAATCTTCTTGGGTATGACACTACAAGCTTGGAGAGATAACATTTGGTGAGTGTCTCCCATTATTCAATCCAGATACCTTCAAGCTCAGTCAGGTTGGTTAAAGAACATCACTGCACAGCAATTTTCAGGTCTTTACAAAAATGTTTGATCAGGTTTCAGTCCAGGCTCTGGCTGGGCAACTCAAGGACATTATCATCACTGAAAAAGATATATAGTTAAGGTCACGTATATTACTGTACCACCTTTTGGTAATTATATGCTACAATTCAAGCAAAACATTGAATAGAATTGGCTTCTTTTTTATTAAATACCTGTAGGTAGTTTTTTTAGGTATTAAGTACTTTACAGGTCAATTCACATCAGGTTTTGTGTGAATTCCATTAAAATGTACCATCCTATTAGTCAAGAAGTCTGGTAACTACCTGCCTGTTACACTTTCCCCAACCTGTCTCCTCTCTCGACTCGGTCAAAATAAAGCATTGATGAAATGCTGAAACTCTATAAAAGTATTTTCCATGTAATTAATCGAAATTTAAGGTGTCAACTCACAAATTAGACAACGGCCATTACATGCAATGAACCATCCTTTTGCATGTAATCAATCAAATTTCTGCTCTGTTTTTAAACACCTTCTGTGTGTCAAGCACTTTTAGTAGGTTTTGCTTTCAAACACCAGATCTCAGTTTAGGGGCAAATGTTTTATTGGCTGTATTACACAAAAACAGTATTTTCTTTTAACTATTTAAAAAAAGATGCCATTCCCAAAAGAATCACAATAGCATGTGTATACTGTTGAGTGCATGTCAGTGGCTAGCTCAGACAGAGAAGTATGTGCACTATATAAAACTCTCAAACACATGGCTTAACAAATAACCTAGACGTGAGTGAGACAGTCAATACAATACATACTCCTACACGCAACAGATGTAAACATGGTATTTCCCAGATTCAGTTACATATAGTCATCACAGTACAGGCCCCAATCAATCTGGTGTATCTTTAAGAGTAAGACGATTCAATCTGTGGGTGAGACAGATCTGAATCTATATACTTATACTCAATGCTTGTCACTGGCACGGTACTCTATTCAGTGTTACAGTCAGGTGTCATGCCTATTTTTACATTTTTATTTTTAAGTCAATTCAGATTTTTTGCCAGTGATTCATGGCGAACAAAAGGTTTTGTTATTATTTTCGTAATTTTGTTTAATACCAGTACAGTGCCACAGACTACACATGTGGAGCAGTGTAAGCTTTTTTTTTAGAAGCCCACATACACTGCATGGTTACTAACAGTTTCAGCATTAAGGATGGTGCCTGCAAACATATTTGATTTGCGAGAGACTATCACTCAAAGGTTGAGAACGTTTTCATAACTATGGACAACATCGCAAACTCTATAGAATGAGCACCTCATCACTGCATGCGCTTAGAAACCGAAAAAACACAGTACATCTACAAATGCATAATAATATTCAACCATGCAAAGAAGAAACCACACATAAACAAGATTCAGAACTGCCGGCTAAAGTTAAAAACTATCCTCTGGTCTGACAAAATCAAGATGGGAAATATTTTTTTAGAATCATGGACGCCGTACTAAGGAAGAGAGGGTCCTTTCGGCTTTTCATCAGCACTCAGTTCAAAAGCCAGCATCTGTTATGGTATGGGGACTGCACATCCGTGCAAACCTTTGATCAATCATGGGTAATAATCAAGGATAATAAATGATCAATATGTTTCAACTGATGGTCCAAGTGTATTATCAAAGGGAAAACATTGCAATAATAATAAACAATAAATAAACAATTACAATAAACATATTGGTATGTACTGACAGTTCACCACTAATGAAAAGGCAATACTGCTTAGAGAACATGCCAGTATACATATTGTACTCTAGAATGTTAGATAGTGTCACGTTGCCACCTCAAGACGGGCCCTCCTCTGATGGCGTGGCTATCCGGCGTTCGACGTCGCCAGTCTTTTAGTCACCATCGTGTGTGTTTTGTCCTGTTTTCCCCATGTCCTGTGAACGCCTCCCTCCCTGATTCCTCACAGGTGCCGCCTGTTTCCGCAGTACATAAGCCCTTGTGTGTCTGGTCTCCGTGTCCGTGATTGTTGCATGTTACGTGTTTTAGGAGCTACGGTTCTCCTCAGCCTAGACGGCTCTTTTCGTTTTGCACAGCGGTCATAATAAACGACCTTCTGTTTTGCCACTCCTGCGCCTTGGTCCAGTTATTCCTAACACGTTACAGATTGAGAGATATCAGACAGACGATCAGACAGACTGATAGATAACTGCTCAAAAACGCGGGGTTAGTAAGAAACGTCCTTGTATTCGATATAAAAGCACTATTCCCATTGCACAACTGAGCAAGAGAACATATATAGTGGGGCAAAAAAGTATTTAGTCAGCCACCAATTGTGCAAGTTCTCCCAATGAAAAAGATGAGAGAGGCCTGTAATTTTCATCACAGGTACACTTCAACTATGACAGACAAAATGAGACAACAAATCCAGAAAATCACATTGTAGGATGTTTTATGAATTTATTTGCAAATTATGGTGGAAAATAAGTATTTGGTCACCTATAAACAAGCAAGATTTCTGGCTTTCACAGACCTGTAACTTCTCCTTTAAGAGGCTCCTCTGTCCTCCACTCGTAACCTGTATTAATGGCACCTGTTTGAACTTGTTATCAGTATAAAAGACACTTGTCCACAACCTCAAACGGACACACTCCAATCTCCACTATGGCCAAGACCAAAGAGCTGTCAAAGGACACCAGAAACAAAATTGTAGACCTGCACCAGGCTGGGAAGACTGAATCTGCAATAGGTAAGCAGCTTGGTGTGAAGAAATCAACTGTGGTAGCAATTATTCGGAAATGGAAGACATACAAGACCACTGATAATCTCCCTTGATCTGGGTCTCCACGCAAGTTCTCACCCTGTGGGGTCAAAATGATCACAAGAACGGTGAGCAAAAATCCCAGAACCACACGGGGGGACCTAGTGAATGACCTGCAGAGAGCTGGGACCAAAGTAACAAAGCCTACCATCAGTAACACATTACGCCGCCAGGGACTCAAATCCTGCAGTGCCAGACGTGTCTCCCTGCTGAAGCCAGTACATGTCCAGACCCGCCTGAAGTACGCTAGAGAGCATTTGGATGATCCAGAAGAAGATTGGGAGAATGTCATATGGTCAGATGAAACCAAAATAGAAGTTTTTGGTAAAAACTCAACTCGTCGTGTTTGGAGGACAAAGAATACTGAGTTGCATCCAAAGAACACCATACCTACTGTGAATCATGGGGGTGGAAACATCATGCTTTGGGGCTGTTTTCTGCAAAGGGACCAGGACGACTGATCCGTGTAAAGGACAGAATGAATGGGGCGAGATTTTGAGTGAAGACCTCCTTCCATCAGCAAGGGCATTGAAGATGAAACGTGGCTGGGTCTTTCAGCATGACAATGATACCAAACACACCGCCCGTGCAACGAAGGAATGGCTTTGTAAGAAA
>JACXGK010004593.1:11172-37578 GCA_016801125.1 Novumbra hubbsi
ATCTTTGGAGGGAGTTGAAAGTCTGTGTTGCCCAGCAACAGCCCCAAAACATCACTGCTCTAGAGGAGATCTGCATGGAGGAATGGGCCAAAATACCAGCAACAGTGTGTGACAACCTTGTGAAGACTTACAGAAAACGTTTGACCTCTGTCATTGCCAACAAAGGGTATACAACAAAGTATTGAGATAAACTTTTGTTTTTGACCAAATACCATAATTTTCAATTAAATTCATAAAAAATCCTACAATGTGATTTTCTGGATTTTTTTTCATTTTGTCTGTCATAGTTGAAGTGTACATATGATGAGAATTACAAGCCTTTTGGCGACTCTGGGATGCTGTATGCGGTGTGATGGACTGGGGGTGCTTTGGTTGTGGTAAAGTGGGAGATTTGTACAGGGTAAAAGGGATCTTGAAGAAGGAAGGCAATCACTAAATTGTGCAGCACCATGCCATACCCTGTGGACAGCTTTTGATTCTAGACAATTTCCTCCTACATCAAGAGAATGACCCAAAGCCCAGCTCCAAAGAAGATATTCTGTCTATAATGGAGTGGCTAGCACTACATTCACCGGATCTCAACCCTATTGAGCTGTTGTGGGAGCAGCTTGACTGTGGTACGTACAAAATGCCCGTCAAGGAAACTGAATTTGTGGGAGGTGCTTCAGGAATCATGGGGCGAGATCTTTTCAGATTTCCTCAACAAACTGACAACTAGAATGCCAAAGGTCTGCAAGGCTATAATGTAAAGGACTTAATTATAATATAAACAACAAATAATATTTCTAATCTTGTCAATGAATATATTTACTATTAATTATGATATATTACCAATTCAAACTAATTTCAGGTATATTTTTATGGAAAACAAATATATTTCTAAGTGACCACCTTATTTTTAATTGTAGATACAGTGGGGAGAACAGGTATTTGATACACTGCCGATTTTGCAGGTTTTCCTACTTACAAAGCATGTAGAGGTCTGTCATTTTTATCGTAGGTACACTTCAACTGTGAGAGACGGTTGTCATGCTTATGTCATGCAATAAAATGCAAATTAATTACTCAAAAATCTTACAATGTGATTTTCTGGACTTTTTTCTGGACAAAATCGGCAGTGTATCAAATACTTGTTCTCCCCACTGTATATAGATAGAAATATAGATTCCCTTTACAGAGACATAGACATTGTTGCACAGACACAGAGGGCTCTAGTTCCTAGCATGTTCAGTTTGCCTGCTGTGTGTGTGCTGACATCTGATGTTGTTTCTGTTAATCAAGGGACATGACAGGGGACAGTATCAGCTAACATTCAAGTCTGCCCCTGACCCTCTGTTTAATTGATACTCATATGATATCTGATAATCTCTTTCTTTCTGGTGATGTCGCTGAATTTGTATCCTCTCTTTTCCACCACATGTAAAATATCCCTCTGATCCCTTTCTCACTTCATCCTGACCATCATTCTTCATCTTTATGGTTCTGCCTTGTCGCTCTCAGTCAGTGAGTGTGCAACAGTTTATCGCTGGCTGCAAAGATACACAAGAGAGTGAGACTTCATCTAATCTGGCAACCCAGTTGACTAGCTTTGCCATGACCCGCAGTGCAGTGGGATGAACATCGACTGATTTAGCGATTTATCCCGTCATAAAGGAGGATTGGGCCAAATTCCCCCCTTTTCAACAACTCATCTCCCACCAAGGACAATGTGACACAGGCCAACACTGAGATGACCATAACTCTCTACATCCAACAAGCCAACAGACACCGCTCAAATTGCCTAGATTGGTACTGACACACACACACATTCACACACGCAAGCATACACACACACACAGGCAAACCCGCACAGGGACACACAGAAACACTTTCCAGTACTGTTGTACAGTAATGGAATTAGCTCAAACAGAAACGGAAGCAGGCAGACTGGAACAGTTTCAACACTAAGACCTAATCCACATTAAGACACAGAGTCAGAGGCAGAGGAACGGGGTGGAAAAAGTGAAACAGATGGCGGTAAGGAACTCAAACAACACTACACAAGTTGTTTCATAAAGACAGTGGGATTACCTTCAGCAAAACAATTCTAATCTCAGTCAGGCAATAGGAAATGGTTGGATAGAATGGCACAAGATTCTGATAATTACAGCACAATGCCTTACATTCCCTGTTAGTGGGAGTTCCTTTTGTGACATGACTTTGAAGGTCGGACAAGTGAAGTGGCAGATAAGAATGTGGAACTATGCGCCTGTGCGATTGAAGACGTGAGGGTTTGTCTCTTACCAGACAGACAGGGGGAGAAACAGAGTCAAAGGGACAAAGAGTGACCAACATTCAAAAGGGACTTCTAATTTGAAAGTGAGACAGTCCATAGAAAACAGTGACACACACTCGCGCACACACACACACACACACACACCCACACACACACACACATAGGTTAATGAAAGGAGGGGATGCAGCCATGGGGACAGGCACGTAGTGATTGACAGACAACAGCACAGAGTGACACGACCAAGCTAGACTTGGTGGCACCTGGCAATCTCCCCGTCATCCCTGGTGACCAATGAATCACTCCCAACTAAATCATCCAGGGCTGTAAATGTGCTTTTAAAGAACAAAACCCTCTCAAAAATTAAACATAGACTTAGAAAAGTTAAGTCTAGAAAAGTTAAGTGAAGACACTTTGCTGAGCACTTTGACCTGACGTTTATTACCTGGATCTGAGGACACACTGTCATCACCCACTTATCTGGCTTATACCTTCTTTTCCAGAAACAATTGGGGACCAATGTATAACAAAAAGACATTTAAGTGGTGTGTTTGTGCGCGTTTTTTGTGTATGTATGTGTGCGCAGATAAAGTGTTCAAGAGCATAAAGCCAGTAACTGAAAGGTTTCAGTTAACAAGGTGAAAAATCTCTCTTAATGTGCCCTTAAGCAAGGCAACTAATTACTCAACTAATTACTATTTCAACAGAAATTTTAAAAAGGTTTGAGTTATGCTCAACATCTCAAATTACCATGCGTTGATAAATACCACAAAGTGTACCTGATGACCTGCACACTTTACTTGATGACCTGCACACGTTACCCGAATACCTGCACACATTACCCAATGAATTGCACACGTTACCTGATGACCTGCACACGTTACCCGATGACCTGCACATGTTACCTGATGACCTGCACACTTTACTTGATGACCTGCACACGTTACCTGATGACCTGCACACGTTACCCGATGACCTGCACATGTTACCCAATGACCTGCACGCGTTACCCGATGACCTGCACACGTTACCCAATGACCTGCACATGTTACCTGATGACCTGCACACATTACCAGATTACCTGCACATGTTACCTGATGACCTGTACACGTTACCTGATGACCTGCACATGTTACCAGATGACCTGCACATGTTACCTGATGACCTGTGCACGTTACCTGATGACCTGCACATGTTACCCGATGACCTGCGCACGTTAGGTGAGGACCCACGCATGTTACTTGGAGACCTTTTTGATCTTTGCGTTAGAGCAACAGTGCTTTCTAAATGAGCATGATGCCAAACATTGGAGCCCAGCACCCAGTGACCAGAATGGAGTGAGTAAAACAGAGCGAGGTGAGCTCAGAGAAACACACACAGATCCAACCTGACAGCACTCTCACCTGGTTCTGTTGGTGAATTTCCTCATTCACTGTTGTTTGGAACAGACGTCTGTTTTGTATGGGTCTCATAGTCACGTGCATGACTTCACCCAGAAGTGTTAAAAGGCCCAGACCACTGTATTGAGCCCCAGTGGTTATTGTGTCATTGCAAACAGGAATGTTGAGTCACAGTGTTTGATAGCTGTAAGTATCGACAGAATAATGCACAGTTGTGTTGGTTTGTCAGTCAATACAGTGGTGTTCAGACTAAGTATAGGCCATATACCACTGACCAATCCTTGATGTTATATCCTACAGGTACCAAGATCTGCAAACAATAGTCTGTCTAATTAGTCATGTATTATTGCCATAAGTATGGACTGAATCATGAAATTTGTCATCTATTGTAGAGACGAACACCAAGACCAGTTGTTGTGTGTGTGTGTGTGTCTAAGGGGCCATACGTGCATTTGTGTGTTGTCAGTGTTTCTGGTTAGCTGTCAGCACAGAGGAAGCCAGTCCGGTCCTGGGGAAAGGGTAAACTATATTTTGTCTCCTGGGCCCTGTAGTCAAAGTAGACAGAGTGGCACTTTTGATTGAGGGGGCTTTGAAGTGTGGACGGAAGTGTTTTGAGGCTGAGGGAGGTTGGTTAGCACAGGGGAGCGGTGTATGGGACAAGACTGGCAATTTAGACTACAGGTGTGCCCGGTGTTTTTGGGAAAGACGCCAGCTTCAAACAACACAGTCCTCCTCCTAGCAGGATGAAAGGGGTGTCTGGCTAATTGTACTTCAGAAACAAGACATAACAAAGAAAGAAAGAAAGAAATAAAAGGGAGAGAACTTTCTAGTCTACGTTCTGTGTTGTGAAAGGTGTTCGTTTTAGTAACCACAACAGGTAGGGAGAGACAGTTTGGGTGCAATCCAGAAAGGTACACCACCCGAACACATAGCCACTGTACCCCACCAGATCACATTGCTACTGTACACCACCAGAACACATAGCTACTGTACACCACCCAAACACATAGCCACTCTACACCATCAGAACACATAGCCACTGTACACTACCAGAACACATAGCTACTGTACACCACCCGAACACATAGCCACTGTACCCCACCAGAACACATTGCTACTGTACACCACCAGAACACATAGCTACTGTACACCACCCAAACACATAGCCACTCTACACCATCAGAACACATAGCCACTGTACACTACCAGAACACATAGCTACTGTACACCACCCAAACACATAGCTACTGTATACCACCAGAACACATAGCCATTGTACACCACCAGAACACATAGCTATTGTACACCACCCAAACACATAGCCAATGTACACCACCCGAACACATAGCCACTCTACACCACCAAAACACATGGCCCTTGTACACCACCAAAACACATAGCCTCTGTACACCACCATAACACAAAGCCATTGTACACCACTCGAACACATAGCCACTGTACACCACCTGAACACATAGCTACTGTACACTGCTAGAACACATGGCCCTTGTACACCACCAAAACACATAGCCTCTGTACACCACCATAACACAAAGCCATTGTACACCACTCGAACACATAGCCACTGTAGACCGCCAGAGCACATTGTTAGAGTACAAAACAAATAGCTAGAGTGCTTTCCAGAAAACACATTGACATACATGTACACACTTACTGGTAAATACAACAGTCACACAACAAACACAGCTTGTAAACATACTTTCATAGAGAGACAGACAGACAGGCTGGCACACGCATGTTTATACTAAAAGGAAAACCCAGACATCACGGAGAAGAAAGATCTGATAAAAACAAGGAAGCATATTTATAGATGAACACACAAAAAAAACAATGTCTCTTACACACTTCAACGTTTACACGTGCGTGTGCGCATAGAGGTGGTTTGGGTGTGGAGAAGGCAATAGCAGGCGCACAATCCCGTTTCAAAGGGAACCCAACACAAATATCAGTGTTCACATTAAGTTGTGAAGAAATCTCTCTGATGCATCAGTCTTACAAACAGCCAGTTCTGTGGAAAAGACTCCTACTTGAAAGCGTCTTAGGTGGCATTGTAAGGGAACTCCCTATGGGGGATTATCAAGGCCTTTGGTCCATGAGAATCTTTAGCGAAGTGATAGTGTGTTCTCCTTCCAGCACTCGTGGAGCCCACTGCCTGGACGGGAGTCACTGCAGCAGGTGCCCGTTCAGAGCAGGTGAGATGAAGGAGCGATGAGGAGGGGAAGCCAGTGGACCATCAACCCCTCCTCTAATCCGGTGTCTGTCTCAGCATGCGTCTTTCCCTCTTCACCACCACCCAGTGTCCCAACGCAAATGCTTGTAATCTCACTTAATGCGGAGCCATTAGTCAACAATCAAGCCACGGTTTCACAACGAAAGCATTAGTCACTCCAAGTCAAACACGACCCAGAAGACTCAAATCTAATGTCATTCATTCAACTGAAGTGCGTTACGCACAGAGACAGCCACCGACTCCCAGACACACACAGGGTAGTTAAATCAGGAGCGGCGTGCCTCTCTGTCCTGTCAACCCAATGAATCAACGTTATGTGTGTTGCACAGGTCACTTTATCTCTGTAAAAACGATCGAGAAATAAAGAGCTTGCTGTTAATTAAAGCTTGCGAGCACCACTAAATGACTGAGGACAAACATCTCAACTTTGCACAGATCAAAGAAACTCCCACAGCAGAACATTTGCTTGGATCCTAAACAACTGCACCAAAATGGATGTGTGGGCTTGTGAATGCATGTGTGTGTGTGTGGGTGGGTATGACACAGGATGTGTTTGCTCAATGTAGCTCATGCATGCGCTGCACTGGATCTCTGCTCTCCAGAGCAGCGATGTAAAATGTGCATTTGTGACCTTTGGCAGTAATCAGATGATGATGCACGACCACCCAGCCACCATCCATGTCCACATAGCAACACACACCAATGGACCTGGGGCTTCTGTGTGTTCACAGACCAGGTCAGGGCCACAGCCTGTTAGATGTAGCAGGGTTTGTATTCAGTACCCTGGGGGCCCACTGCTGTCCGGGAACCAGTCGGAGGGATGAGAGCTGAGAGGGGATCCGGAAGGAAGGATTGGGAGCCTGAAGACGGGAGATGAGGAGAGGAAGGAGGTGTAAAGCCTCATGATCGGTCGGGGATCGTGTGTGATGACGACTTGAGTTAAACACTAGCTGGGCCCACGCTGCCAGACAAGCCACAACCAGAAAACGGTTAACCCATCCGCACACGCACAACGAATGCACCTACACACAAGGAACACTGAGAGGGAGTGATGAAACAAGAACTTTCAGAATGACCTGGGTTCATTTCACTAGAAGGCATGTTGACGAGAAAGGGCCTACCTCATTTTATCTCAGCTTAGTGTTTGCTGTGGGTCGCCATTCTTCCACTGTATCTCAATTACGTTTTACATTGTAGTTTTTTTTTTTTTGGGTTCATTTCCTCCACCCTGCCGTCCAGGTGCTTGTTGCGTATTGAGCATGCAGTCTTGCCGCAGCGCCGTTGGGTCCAACAGTCTATATCCCCTGCCTGTGTCTCACCCCCATGTAGCCACTGTGAGTCACCGGGACACGTTTGCATCAAGCCCAGTCATTGGAAGTCGTAGACCTGGCCGGAGTCGTAGGGACTTTCCGTATCTCCTCTAATACCCCCCTCTTCCTCTCCAGATCTACTCTCTTCCTCCACCACCATTTGAAGAAAGTCTACTTTCTTCTAGGTATCTGATCTATTAAAGGAACTGACCACAGTGTATAAAAAAATAAGACCTAGCAGAGTCACATACCGTGGAAACGTTTAACTGTCCTGATTGGTGTGGGCGCCCCTTCTCTAAACATCTGATTGGATGTTTCTTGTCTTTGAAATTTGAGTTTTTTACAAATATTTTAGTCAAATGTAGGCTTTCTGAGATGTACACATGGTATTTCATTAAAGGATATTTTCATTGGGTTTTTCATTGGGCAGTTACTTTAAGACTTTAAAGTACATTGCAGCAAAACGTCTAGTTGTTGGTCCGAATCTGCTGGAGAAGTATCTAAGTCTGTCTGATCCTAACTACGGTTGGGATTTACACCAAGAGAAAGAAAAGTAACCCCAGTGAAAAGAATCCAGAGCAGCTGGCACTTCTGGCACAGATGCAGGTGTTTGTCTATCTAGGACAAAATGACAGCCATCAAAAACACAGTTCTGATCAGTTAGCCAAAGGTCTGGTACTGCCCACAATATATAGATTTGAATCCTCACAGGAGGTTGTGTGTATGTGTCTGTGTGTGTGTGCTTGCTGAGATGACCGAGCTCAGAGACAGCACTCTCTGTTTCCCACATCACTGAAGGCAGTGTGTGGTTTCCGCACTTAGCAACTGCCTTTTAATCAGCTGTGTTTAACTTTGTGTGTCTCCTTCTGTAGCAGCAGCAAGTGATTTAGACTTACTATGCCCTTGTATTGCTGCTGTCCCTTTCCATAGGATGACAATTTAGACGTACTATTTCCTTGTATTGCTGCTGTCCCTTTCCGTAGGATGATGATTTAGACTTACTATGCCCTTGTATTGCTGCTGTCCCATTCCGTAGGACGATGATTTAAACATACTATACCCTTGTATTGCTGCTGTCCCATTCCGTAGGACGATGATTTAGACATTACTATACCCTTGTATTGCTGCTGTCCCATTCCGTAGGACGATGATTTAGACATACTATGCCCTTGTATTGCTGCTGTCTCTTTCCGTAGGCACATCTGTAGGTTGATGGTTTTTAGTATAGTTGGAGCTTGACATGTTTGGTGGCTATACAATTTAAAGGAGATTCAGATGTTTTCTTTGAATTGCTGTCTTTCTCTGTCTGTCTGTCTGCTGTTTTTCTGTGCTGTCTGTCTGCTGTCTTTCTGTGTCTGTCTGTGTTTCTGTGCCAGTCTGTCTTTTTGTGTTTTCTGTCCTTGTGTGACTGTCTTTCTTTTTGTGTTAGCTGTCTTTCTGTGTCTGTCTTTCTGATTGTCTTTCTGTTACTGTCTGTCTGCCTGACAGTATTTCTGTCTTTGGTCTTTCTGTGTTTGTCTATGGTCTTTCTGTGTCTGTTGTTGTGTCTTGTCTGTCTTTAACACTCTCCTTCTCTCTGGGTGGTCTATTCTCTCTGCTCCCCAGTAGTGTGAGGGTGTTCTGGGGGTAGTTACAGGACTTCCTTCTACCCCAGCTTCCTCTCTGGTTCCTGCCTAAGAAGGCCATAAAGCACCCACACACCAGGCACATGAGACAGGAGCATTTCTCCCTCCAATGTTCGGGGATAACCACCAAACCCTCTCCCCATCCCCCTAACCCCTTCACTCTGTGCCCCCCCCCCGCCCACCCCCACACGCCTAGTCCCATGTGTATACACAGCGGTCACGCACAGACGGTCCAAGGAGACACACACACACATAAACATAGGCCGACCCAGCCATCAGAGTGATGTGTCCTTTCCCTGGTCAGGCACTTATTTTGGCATCAACAGCACGACTTGGTTTAAGGGGGCTTTTCCTCAGATCTGGCAACTGCAGCCAACGGCAGCCCAGAGCAGCCCAGAGCAGCCCAGAGCCGCCCAGAGCAGCCCAGAGCAGCCCAGAGCAGCCAGAACAAAGGGGGCAGGGGTCTGGTGGAGCGATGGCCTTGCAGTGGCTGTGTATCACCGTTTTAAGGATTACGGTGATGTCTCAGATGTTGAATTACCAGAGCCACGAAAGGAAACATTCTAACATCCAGCAACTCCTCCTTTATCTCCTGGAAAAAACCCCAGCTCTGACACGAGCCAGTCGCGGTTTGGCTTTGGCTCTCCACTCGGAACGAACTAGAATCTGGACTGATTGTCGGGCGGATTCATTGTTATTTGCTCTGCTGCGTCAAAAACGGACGTCTATTACTGCTTCACATTTGCATCATGAATCTAAATTCATCGCTCCTTTAAACCATATATATTCACGGGCAGCTGTGAACAGTATCATTTTCAGAATGCAATTTGTGAGCTCTTAGGGTTACAACAACACATGCATTTGTTTGAAAGCTATTTAATAAGGCAACTAACTTCGTAGGTGATGATTCCCACATTTCTGATTTTACGGCAACAAACTGTCCTTGTTTGCATAAGCTGTAGCTTATTACTAGTTTAAATGACTCATTTCAGTGAGCACATACACATGTAATCTGATTGTGGTGATTATTTCTCAATCCCATGACATGAAGACACAGCTGCCTACATTTCCCAAATCTCCTTATTTGGATTAGCCAATATGTGTTTCTATGTAGAGCTCCGATGAATCATATCTTCACTGCTGACTATCTAGTATTTAAGCTATTGGCGTTTAACTTCTGTTATACTAATCATTTCGCATTGTTTTCAAAAGGGACATACATGTTTCTTTATACATAAATGGTTGCATCTCCATTTCCATATGTTGACCAAGAGATCAATAGAAAACATGGACTGAGATCAGACAGTGGTAAAAATACAGACAGTGACTAAGTACGCCTCCACAAAAAGAATTTCTGCTTTTGTGGTATCTGAGACTGGAGAGTGTGAGAGAGAAGAAGCAAAAACACAACACTGCTTATTTCAGAGACTACGTGTGTGTTATGTCACTTAGCTGTAGAGAGTTCCCTCTTTGTCTCACGCAAAGGTCTACACAGGAAGTCAAGAGTTTGTTGTAACGACCGTTCATGGGCCTACACAGCCCAGTGGGTTGTTATTTGTGTGTGTGTGTGTGCACTGAGGCAGTATTTTATTGTGTGTTAAAACTATGAAGCAGCATGTCTTGGATTTCACACCATGTTTTGAATGCACACTTGCAACACAGCATCCACTTTCACACAGGTCAGGAATTACAATCCAACACTCCCCATGTTTCAAAATCATTTGATCACTTCCCTTGTTACAAAAGCTCTGTTTTCATTAACCTTACCAAATCAAACGTGTTGCACATCCACTTTCCCTCACGTGCCCCATGGGGCACGTGAAGCGATTTTAAAGTGGGTGAAAGTGAATGTTTGGCCTATTCCAGTCAGCACGGAGGAAACAGGTTGAGACAGTGGAGATGGGGGAACAGAAGGTTGTGTGTGAGGCACTGTTGCTGACTGGGCAATTCTATGTTCCTCCTCAAATGTATGTGTGGTTCAGTGTACTTTACTATGTGCGTTTCTACAGTAAAGAAGAGTGAATGAAGAAACCGATTTGTGTCCTCAATAAAATACTAGTGAAAAACGCTGAGAAACGCTGAGATTGTTGTTCACAAATCTACACCCTCTGCCTGAACTTGCCACGAAACCTGTACAGTCCCATTTATTCTGCCTTCGAATGTTTTTTTCCCAACAAAATAAATAAACATTACTATATACGCAACTATGTACCACATACTCTGAATTGTTACCGAATGTTGATGCTCATGTGGCTGAGGTGTGTGATATTCATGGGAGGACTAATGGTAACGCTTCATTTAGCTAGTTGTCCGTAATGGACGCGCGTGTCTGAGCACACGCTCTGCCCTGGCTAGGAAACGCACACGGCAGAGCGGCAGTGACTCACACACGTGTCTCAGGTTTCAGAACGTCACCTTAGCACACATAGGCAACAGACACCAAGCAGCCAAAACACAGACACATGCATGGAGCGTGTAATCACAAGTAGTGCTGCACTGCCAGGAAACAATAGAAGTTAAGCGTGTGTGTGTGTGAATGTGTGTGAGGACAGAGCTGATTAATCCAGGATGCAGTCAGCCAGACTAATTGGCTGTGGCAACGAGGCCTAAACCCCCCTGAAGTAAAAGACGCCCATGTGCTGGGCTTGGTTGGGGGGGGGGTCTGTTAGTGTGTGTCAGGACGCGGGACATGAGACGGAGTTAGTGGGTTCCCATCTGTTAAATGGGGAACTGGGGGCGAAACCTGAAGGATGGCTGGCGGAAGTTCCTCCCTCTCCCCTAGGACACCGTCCTCCTGCCACGGCACTCTTCACTCTTCAGCCATCGGGGACACTTCTCCACGCTCTTACAACACATTTGGCATCTGCACTGATGGCCATTGTAAATGACCGTGTGCTGAAGCGTTGGTTTGTCAATGTTGTTCCTTTGAAAACAAGGGAGCTCGCGAGTGCCCCACATCTGAAACCTTGATGACGTACCAGATGTGCCATGTCGTCATTTGAGACCGGACATGGTGATTGGACGATAGGACGATCAAGTTAAGTGAAGGCATCTGTATCAAGGATAGCCCACCATATAGGTGGTGCCCAGATCCCTGAGGCCCCTAGGGGCCTGTCATGTCCCCTACCAGAATATGTACCCTGCTGCATCGTGATGAGCCTGCTAGAATATCCTGAATCAAGGCGGAGGGGCTCCCTAAAAAGCTGGGACCTTTTCTTCATACATGGAGGGAACATCTTCATGCTGTTTAAATGTCATATCTGTTGGCCAGGCCAGAAATATTCTGAACTCGCTGATTAATAAACCCGTTGGGCATTTTCATATCTTTATATCCGTTTGCCATCTGGAAACCACCTTATCCGTTGCCGTCTCATAAACACATGTTGGTTGTACCTTGCTGCATCACATCCACACATGCTCGCTCACCATCCACACTGACAAAACAGATGATTCGGTGCAAAACAAGTGAGAGGCGGGGTTGGGAAATTGTCAAAAGTTCTTGACGCGGACGCGGTCAATCAGCTGTGTCTCAATGTGAATATGTGCTTAACACCGCATAATGGGAACTGAAAGCAAAAGAGACCATCTTGAACCAAACCTGAGAAACGTTTGGAAGGGTTTGTTACTTCTTTAGTTGTTCTACTGTGATTTTATTTTAAGGCAGTCAAAATGTATACCTTAACACATGTGATTATTTCAAAATGCTTAAAAAGTGCTTGAGTTGAGCGGGAGCTGTCACTTATTCATTTACAACAGAATAAGGATGAATTCATTTGGCCCTTGACTTGTGTTGGAGTGGTCCAGAACACCTACCAGAACAGCCAGGCCTCTCATCCTAGCCTCGGCTGAAAACGATCCCTAGATGCTGTGCACACAAATCCACCTGTTAGCCTTGCTTTTAGCATATAGTAAGTTATTGTATGTTGTTGCTAGCAACCACTGGACATTCATTTTGTTGACAGTTGCATTTCCAGTAAGACATATTATAATTTCAGAACTAACAACTTCTATGCTGAGCCTAAAAAAATCCCATTTTAGATGAATGTTTGTGGATAAACATACCTGCCCACCGAGCCTACATTATGCCTTTGCCTATTAAAGTAGACTACCTTGGGGCATTTGGGAATCATTTAATAAAGACCCACTATGATAGGTCAAACACCTGTCAAAAAAGCTACTAGTTTGCAGGCCCTGATCTGAACCCCCTTTATAACTAAATGCTACCCTAATAGTTCAAAGTACAATACCTTGAAGTGTAATTCAGTTGTATAACATGCCTGCTGATAGGTGTTTTAAACAGAATCCTAACAAAATGGATACCATACTTGTTGCCTTGATCAAGAAGAGCACAATGGTAGAAGATGGTAGACATTTGGAACATAGACAAGCAACTTTCTACTTAGATTGACATGGGATGCCTACAGATTTCACTGGTCATTGTGATCATTTGAGGCGAACATTGAAGGGCAATAACATACTTTGTTCAAACTGGAAAAACTCGGAAAAATACTTATTTCATTTACAATAAAGCCATGTCTATAGTTTACAAGAAAAAACATTATATGTCTTTAACAAAACACAATGCTTTTTAAACAGATTCATTTTAATCGTGATTAACGAATGGTTTGAATCGTTTGACAGCACACTTTTATACATAGCCTTAATTCCTTCTAACTATCTGGTCTGGCAGTTATGTTGGAGTTTTTCCTTTTCGCCTCCCACCTTCCAATATTTCTGCTCCCCGACTGGATCAGCGTAAACAGTCCCACTCCCCTAAAGAGCAATGTCGGCCACGTGCAGAAAAACGGGAGATACCAGAGAAAGCGCAGAAGCCTGTGCTCCCTGAGAGGAGTGTAATGATGCTTTACGTGGAACTTAAAGCATCAGAAAGAGGAGCATGAGTGAAGGGAGAGGGAAAGCGGGAGGAAATTAGATGCCGAAATGTTCCATACGAGAGAGAGAATACAAATTGTAGAAAGACATATCTGGTCTTTCTACTGTAGATACAAATCACCAGCATGTGTACAGGAAATTCAGACAATGTTGTGATATGTGTGCACAGACTGATGGTATTCAGTGTTCATGACAGTGGTATGCGGTGTTCATGACAGTGGTATACAGTGTTCATGACAGTGGTATGCAGTGTTCATGACAGTGGTATGCAGTGTTCATGACAGTGGTATACAGTGTTCTGTGTTTATGCGGCATTTTTATTCAATCAGAGGTGTGTATGGGTGTTTCTGTATGAGTAAGCATTTCAAGAAATGGGCTTCAAAGCTACTAAATGCTACTAATTATACTAGTAGTTATGTTTGTCATTATTATTTTTGTAATATTGCCTTAAATTGGTTGATTTTGTTGTAAACAAATACTGTCATAACACAAACACTGTATTTACAGCTTAAGACAAAAGTTTAATAATATACAAATGATGGGGGCCACTTCCAATCATTTACAAACACCCTTGTGTGGTATTCTTGTTTTACACCACATGTGGGTACCAGATGTCCCCATAAAGATAGTAAAACATGACAATTTGATAAAAAAGTCCCATCAAGAAAGAATGTCATTTGAGGTTAGTGACGTGGTAAAAACATTTGAGTTTGGTGTTTAGAATTACAGTTAGTATTAGGTTTAGGTTATGACTAGGTTTAGAGTTATTGACTAGATTAGGGTATTGTTTAGCTAAGGCATCAGCGTATGTTATTGTAAATGTATCTGTTAAAGGTTAGGGAAATTAGGTAATCTAACAAATAGATGTGCCATCGATGTGGCAACTGTGTTTATGGATGTGGCAACTATGTCTGTCAGTGTGGGTCTTTAATGGATGTACCGACTATGTCTGTCAGTGTGGGTCTTTAATGGATGTTCCGACTATGTCTGTCAGTGTGGGTCCTCTATGGATGTGCCAACTATGTCTGTCAGCGTGGGTCCTCTATGAATGTGCCAACTATGTCTGTCAGCGTGGGTCCTCTATCAATGTGCCAACTATGTCTGTCAGCGTGGGTCCTCTATGGATGCGCCAACTATGTCTGTCAGTGCAGATCCTTAATGGATGTTCCGACTATGTCCGTCAGTGTGGGTCCTTTATGGATGTGCCGACAATGTCTGTCAGTGTGGGTTACAGTAAACATCCTATATAATTACACCGGTGCTCTGTTTCTTTTTATGAGTATGTAAGTTCTAATGTCCTGAGGCTGACGGTTTTTCTAAATTGGTTTACTTAATCAAAAATGTACTAAGGTCCTGGCTCTCAATCTTCTTTTGAGGGCTTGACAAAGCAAGTGAATGTTATGTAGACCACAAATTCACCACTGAATGCTACATTACATCACATTTAGCTGTAATCAAGTAATGTTCATTTTAACATAATAGCCAAACATAAAGTTTTCGTTAGCCCCGCCTCCTCACCATTTGGATTGGGTGTTTGCCTGTACCAATCACTTTCTGCCCTCAGAACGTGTTGGGGTAAGTAAAACGGGTATGTGTCAAATGCACACATATCATTTTCCCAAAAGCTACATGCAAAACTTTACAAAAGGGCCATGTTTCCAAAACAGTAACTGCAACCACCAAAACGCTTGAAAAAATATGCAGAATAAACAGTAACTTTTTGATTGAAAAAACAGAGGATAAGAAGGAGAGAGGAGTAGAAGGTGAGAGGGAGGAGAGGAAGGAGAGAGGAAGGAGAGAAGAGAGGAAGGAGAGAAGAGAGGAAGGTGAGAGGAGAGGAAGGAGAGAGGAGAGGAAGGTGAGAGGAGAGGAAGGTGAGAGGGAGGAGAGAAAGGAGAGAGGAGAGGAAGGTGAGAGGAGAGGAAGGTGAGAGGAGAGGAGAGGAAGGAGAGAGGAGAGGAAGGTGAGAGGGAGGAGAGGAAGGAGAGAGGAGAGGAAGGTGAGAGGGAGGAGAGGAAAGAGAGAGGAGAGGAAGGTGAGAGGGAGGAGAGGAAGAAGAGAGGAAGGAGAGAAGAGAGGAAGGTGAGAGGAGAGGAGAAGGATAGAGAAGAGGAAGATGAGAGGAAGGAGAGGAAGGAGAGAGAAGAGGAAGGAGAGAAGAGAGGAAGGTGAGAGAAGAGGAGAAGGATAGAGAAGAGGAAGATGAGAGGAAAGAGAGGAAGGATAGAGGAAGGAGAGAGGAGAGGAGAATGATAGAGAAGAGGAGAGGAAGGAAGGTGAGAGGAGAGGAAGGTGAGAGGAGAGGAGAGGAAGGAGAGGAAGGTGAGAGGAGAGGAAGATGAGAGGAAGGTGAGAGGAGAGGAAGGTTCGAGGTCCAATCCCACCATTCATGGGTCAGGGGTTTGAAAGCCGCCCGCGTATCATGGTGGTTTTCTTTCCTCCATACTCTCCATTTCTGAGCCCCGTTGAGGTATTTCCCTCCTGGAGAAGAAAGTTGAATGGCTGGAAACCACATGACAGGGTAAGATGTCTCCAGGCAATGGAGGAGGCCTGTGGATGGATACAACATCCTCACCGTTGTTTCCCCCTTGATGCTCGACTCAAGTAAACACACATTGTGATTTGAATAACTTGTGTTAATTAACCCTCTAGCAGTAACTCATGTCTTTTCATGACTTTCTATTACATTCTCACCCTCTTTCCTTTTTAATCAGTGTTTATTCATGAGTTAGCTATGAAGACGTCCTTAGCGAAAGCTATAGTTACGCATTTTGTGCAGCTCAGCGAAATGATGAACAACAATTCTCAAGTTGAGGTGGTTTGAGATATTGCCCGGGATTTTTCGTGTTTGAGTGAGATGTTGACAGATGTTTGTCATGGTGATTTTCTGAGAGATATTCACATATGATTTTCATAGCGTGGTTGTGTGAGATATTGACAGATGTTATTCATAGTGATGTTGTGTGAGATATTCACATATGATTTTCCTAGTGTGGTTGTGTGAGATGTTGACGGATGTTATTCATAGTGAGGTTGTGTGAGATGTTGACGGATGTTATTCATAGTGAGGTTGTGTGAGATGTTGACGGATGTTATTCATAGTGAGGTTGTGTGAGATGTTGACGGATGTTTTTCATAGTGAGGTTGTGTGAGATGTTGACAAATGATTTTCCTAGTGTGGTTGTGTGAGATATTCACATATGATTTTCCTAGTGTGGTTGTGTGAGATGTTGACGGATGTTATTCATAGTGAGGTGAGGTGAGGTTGTGTGAGATGTTGAAGGATGTTATTCATAGTGAGGTTGTGTGAGATGTTGACGGATGTTATTCATAGTGAGGTTGTGTGAGATGTTGACGCATGTTATTCATAGTGAGGTTGTGTGAGATGTTGACGGATGTTATTCATAGTGAGGTTGTGTGAGATGTTGACGCATGTTATTCATAGTGAGGTTGTGTGAGATGTTGACAAATGTTTTTAATAGTGTGGTTGTGTGAGATGTTGACGGATGTTATTCATAGTGAGGTTGTGTGAGATGTTGACGGATGTTTTTTATAGTGAGGTTGTGTGAGACGTTGACAGATGTTTTTCATGGTGAGGTTGGGTGAGATGTTGACAGATGTTTTTCATGGTGCGGTTGTGTGAGATATTCACATATGATTTTCATGGTGAGGTTGGGTGAGATATTCACAGATGTTTTTCATGGTGAGGCTGTGTGAGATGTTGGCAGGAGTAGTTGAGGTTTAAGGTTACATGTCGAGGACCACACACATTCTCACACTTTTAGTCTTCTTCCCTTCTCTCTTTCAGCCCGTCTGTCTTTCTGTCTGTTTCTCTCTGTTTCTCACTTTAATATTCGGGGTCAGAGATGAAAGGCTCAAGTGTAACACGAGGAACTAGAGATTCACTGATACACACTCTAAAAGTGACCTGCCATTCACAGTCAATAGTCCTCTTTTGGGGTTGTGTGTGGGTGTGTGTCCTTTTCAAGGACTTCAAAGTGGCATTTCTTAGACTTCACTGGCCCATTGAGTGACAACATATTTGATGGGGTTGCCCCCTACTGATTTCACATGAGATACTATACAGTGTCATCACAGTGATGCCATTCAACATTTGGATAGGGACGTGTGTGTAGGGAAGGATCGACATGGGGTGGATGTGTTTGTGTGATTAGGGTGGAGAGAGTGGAAGGGCCTATACACGTTACACAAGGTTAATTGAAGACACTCATTCCAACCCATGTGTAAACAGATATTCACCAAAAAAGCTAACCTGCTTAGTTTGCTATGCCAATTAAGTTGTATCCATGCTGTAGCAAAATAAGAGATATTGTTATCAGACATCAGTTTTTAAATCAGCCTGATTCTGTGCAATGATTCTTCCTGCATGATTCTCTGTCCCCTTTAATCAGCTGTGATGACCCATAAAAGAGGTGAGCTACTTTGTGAAAACCTCTGTTTTGCTGGTTACTAACGATCTACACCGCCCATCTGGGTTTTGGTGGAACATTTTCAATGTTATGTGCGCTCCTCTGGCAGAATCCATATGCCCATTTTGTTTCATGTAATATTTGACTCGTTGGACAAATCATACTAAAGCTTTTTGCTGAGATATTGGTCATTGGTGCACAGCACACCATAACAAGTTGAACAATTGTACAATACAACTTTCTCAACCAACTTGTTTTATCCCATATCGAATATTATAAATCTGTCTCTCTGCAGAGACAACACTTTTGACTTCCACTGTTGTTGAGGAACAGTTTGCATGTGTTGTGCTTTCTACCTCTCACTGCGGTCCGATAAGCTCCTTTTAGTAATCTGAATAGAAGGGTGTTACTACATTTTATTTAAATTCTATTTAAATGTTGTCCCAATAACTCATTAATGTGAATAAGCTCTACAAGTCTGAAATGTTAGGTTTATTTTGTTGTAGTGTAAGAACATGGGATTTATTTTTCCAAACTGATATTATTAGAGAAATGTATTACACTGTATCAGAGAGAGAAAAAAAGGTTTACAATGAAATATCCACAGGAATGTATATGCCATTTTACTCTTAATGAACAGTTCTTACTCACTTGCTTTGTCATTCAATTTCTCTATCTTGCTTTTGGTTTCTCTTTTGCATACTCTTTCTCAGTCTTTGTTTTGCTCTATTAAATTGAGTGTAATATACTTCTTTGACATTACTTTATATACATTTTCGAAGTATACCTTAACTACAACAGCAATGGTCAGTCCTACAAATGTATCTTGCCTGGAGAAAGATATTTGATATTTGATATTTGTTTCATCCTCCCCTCTCTCTGTTTCACTCATCCTTACCTCTCTCCTCTCATCCATCCATCCCTCTCTCCTCTCATCCTTCCCTCTCTCTGTTTAATCCATCCATCCCTCTCTCCTCTCATCCATCCCTCTCTCCTCTCATCCTTCCCTCTCTCTGTTTAATCCATCCATCCCTCTCTCCTCTCATCCTTCCCTCTCTCTGTTTCATCCATCCCTCTCTCCTCTCATCCTTCCCACTCTCCTCTCATCCTTCCCTCTCTCCTCTCATCCTTCCCTCTCCCTGTTTCATCCTTCCCTCTCTCTGTTTTACCCATCCATCCCTCTCTCTGACTCATCCCTCACTCTCTGTCTCATCCTTTCCTCTCTCCTCTCCTCTCATCCATCCCTCTCTCCTCTCATCCTTCCCTCTCTCCTCTCATCCTTCCCTCTCTCCTCTCATCCTTCCCTCTCTTCTCTCATCCTTCCCTCTCTCTGTTTCATCCTTCCCTCTCTCTCTTTCACCCATCCATCCCTCTCTCCTTTCATCCTTCCCTCTCTCCTCTCTTCCCTTCTCTCTCTCTGTTTCATCCATCCCTCTCTCGGTGTAATCCTTCTCCCAGCAGCTGTTAGTGTCCTGTCACCATTATAAGACAATGCCTCAAGGCTCAAGTGTCCCACCGTGTAACACTACTGTCATTCTAAAATTCTTGGTGCGTTTGCTTAACTTGTCCCCTTGCAGTGCTTATTCAGGACCCAAGGCCCAAAGGGGGGCTGAAGACCAGAAGAAGCCGACGTCTGCCAGTGTGCTTGTGTTCAAACACACTCGCGTGTGTGTGTGTGAACAATTGGTACGTTCTAAAACAAAAACAAAAAAACAGCACGCTATATGATATGTGTTGGTTAATTTTCAGGGTGGTGTTCTCTCTGTTTGGGTGGGTCTTTGTGATGCAGTGTGTACGTTCGCACTGACCTATTTATGTTACACAGTTACCTCCCTGCATGTAGGTCTGTCTCTGTGAGTGTGCGTCCCTCAGACACGCGCCCTGTCAAAACAGCGCCACACAAGAGCAGGGACGGCACAGTAGTTATTCTCAGGGGTGTGTGTCCGTCTCCGTGTGCGCTGAAGTCCCCGTCATTCTCCTGCCTCTATAAGGGCCGGGGCCCCCGCTGTGCCCCAGGTGTGACGGGGGGGGCAGCCGTGAGGGAGCGGCCGGGGTCACTGTGTGTTTGGACAGGAGACGCTGCTGCCTTGTGCCCAGAAGGTCCCCGACGGGGTTCGGTATGCCGGCTAAGCCACCCCGCCAAGCACATGACCCTGACGATCGCCGCAGCCTCAACCACAGTTGTTCCAACCGGGCCTGTTGTTTTTTCAGGGAGGAGGCTGAGGTGCAGTGAAGGAGGGAGGTGAAAAGGAGGGGAGGTGTGAAGTAAGCGCTCTTTTGTACCATGATGGTGGGCCTCCCTGGGTGTTAAATCGGGGTGCCAGTTTGTGGGTGTCCTGTCATTAGCGTCTCTGAATGGAGAAAGTACCCCAGGAGAACTGGGTGAATGTGGTCACTCTTTTGAATATTAGCTTACTGTACACATCTATTTGAAACGGACCGCTAATTGGAAGTTCTACTGCATGATTTTCTAATTTCACAGAACTACATGGAATTAAATAATGTATACTTTCAACAAATTCATAGCAGTTTCATGAGGCCAGCTTTGATAACGGGTCTACCTCTGATAGTGAGTCCAGCTCTGGGTTTTGATTCCCACCAGCAGTGAGTTCGTCTTACCGTAAGGCACCAGCAGTGAGTTCGTCTTACCGTAAGGCACCAGCAGTGAGTTCGTCTTACCGTAAGGCACCAGCAGTGAGTTCGTCTTACCGTAAGGCACCAGCAGTGAGTTCGTCTTACCGTAAGGCACCAGCAGTGAGTTCGTCTTACCGTAAGGCACCAGCAGTGAGTTCGTCTTACCGTAAGGCACACGCAGTCCTTTGGCCAGACCACATGAAGGTTCATAAACACACTGACTACGTTGTTCACCTGGTAATTACCAACGTGCTCTCTGTCAAAGGGCTGTTGCTGGTCATAGTACAACGGGGCCAATGGGAAATCTTCCCAATTATTATTTTTCTCCTGATTCGATAGATGGAACAGAAAACAATGACACAACCAGACTTCCAATGTCACCACAGTTTCACTCTAATACACAGCCACAGTCAGAATGTGAGGTGATATTTTCATTTGCAATAATTCAAGCAATATTTCCTTTAGAAGAACTTACAAGGTTCTCCTCACCTATTGCGAAAGCATGTACCTCTACCATATGCACCAAAACCTCATGACTCATGACTCAGTGTAGGTCAGTACTGTTGGCAGTATTGTATGAGGGAGAGCCATTAAATGCACTTTAATCAGGATTGTGGATTATGCACTGAAATTATCCACAAGCCAACGAACAGTTTACCCAGATTTTTTTCCCCCTCTACTCCGACCTCGGGGCACGTCTCTACTCAGACCTCGGGGCACGTCTCTACTCCGACCTCGGGGCACGTCTCTACTCAGACCTCGGGGCACGTCTCTACTCCGACCTCGGGGCACGTCTCTACTCCGACCTCGGGGGTTGTCTCTACTCAGACCTCGGAACACGACTCTACTCCGACCTCGGGGCTCGTCTCTACTCCGGACTCGGGGCTCGTCTCTACTCAGACCTCGGGGCTCGTCTCTACTCAGACCTTGGGGCTCGTTTCTACTCCGACCTCGGGGCTCATCACTACTCCGACCTCAGGGCACGTCTCTACTCCGGACTCATGCTTGTTGCTACTCCGGACTTGGGGCCTGTCACCACGGACCTTCGGTGCGTGTCCAACTGTAAATCCTGACTAGTATCCTGGAGCCTTTTGTCTGCCTTACTGTAAGTGCCCTTGTGTACTCAGCGCCGCTGGTGCACCCATAAATTATGTCCTCTCTTCAGTGTGTGACAAGACAGGTTGAGATGAAAGGTTCCAGCCTGTCGTCTGTTCCCCTGTAGCCTCTTATTAAAGGGCTTTTACATGTAAACAGAGCAAAGAGGTGAGCTCGTAAAAGGCAAGAGGGAAGGGAGCTGTCTCACTGGATGTTCCTTTCTCTTCCTCAATCTTACTCTGTTTCTTTCTCTATTTTTTCCCTCTCATGGTTTTTATAGGCTTTCTTTATGTCTCAATTTTAGTTTTCTCCTGTTGAGGTGAAGGCAAGGCCAGAGGAGAGACTTGTTCCTGATCTCTTGACTATAGTCCAGGACACACGTATAACTGTAGTCCACACTGTAGATCTGTTTGGACTGCCAACAACTGCTTACATTAGCAAAATTTATGAAATACCCATTGGAATGAATGGCCATAAGTTAGCATGCCCTAAATTAAATCCCCTTCACAACAAAATCCCAGATAAAGTATTTCATGTTGAAAGGATGAATTGTTTAAAAAATACATATTTTAATCTATTTTTACCATTAGTCAATTATACATAAACTTAGAACCAGAATGTTTTCATGCCACCAGGGACTATGTGGAATGTGAAATGGTATTGGTTTGATTTACTTTGATTTGAGGTCATGTGATTCCTGTTTAATACCACTTGTTGTGTTTTCTGTCATGCTCCATAGCACCAAAGCAAATTCCTAGTTTGGGTAAACCTACTTGGTAACAAAGCTGATTCACTGTGCCCCGTTCCTTGTCATTGTTCTAATGTTAGCTACTGGTGGCTAGGGCTAGTGTGAACACATCCAACGCAAGGATTGAGTTGTTTATGGTATTGGTAACGATATGCCCTTGGTCAACAATCCTTGTGGTACAACTACATGAAGCACACACATAGACACACAAGAGGACTATTGGATGACATGAATATACCTCATTTCATTAACATATTTGGCAGCTCTGTCTGATCATCAAAATATATGTTTTTTTAAAGAAAAACACTCATATTAAGACAATGACAGATTTTCGTGAAGAGTTTGTCCCGGGATTTAAATGGCTGTTCATTTTTGCAATGTCTGCCTGCATCATAAACTATAGCCCTCTATATAATAAGACATTTCAGATAATCCATCATCACCTATAGCCCTCTGTATAATAAGACATTTCAGATAATCCAGCATCACCCCTCTATATAATAAAACATTTCAGATTATCCAGCATCACCTATAGCCCGCTATATAATAAGACATTTCAGATTACCCATCATCACCTATAGCCCGCTATATAACAAGACATTTCAGATAACCCAGCATCACCTATAGCCCTCTATATAATAAGACATTTCAGATAACCCAGCATCACCTATAGCCCTCTATATAATAAGACATTTCAGATAATCCATCGTCACCTATAGCCCTCTATATAATAAGACATTTTAGATCATCCGTCATCACCTATAGCCCTCTATATAAAAAGACATTTCAGATAACCCAGCATCACCTATAGCCCTCTATATAATAAGACATTTCAGATAACCCAGCATCACCTATAGCCCTCTATATCATAACACATTTCAGATAACCCAGCATCACCTATAGCCCTTTATATAATAAAACATTTCAGATAACCAAGCATCACCTATAGCCCTCTATATAATAAGACATTTCAGATAACCCAGCATCACCTATAGCCCTCTATATAATAAGACATTTCAGATAACCCAGCATCACCTATAGCCCTTTATATAATAACACATTTCAGATAACCAAGCATCACCTATAGCCCTCTATATAATAAGATATTTCAGATAATCTAGCATCACCCATAGCCCTTTATATAATAACACATTTCAGATAACCAAGCATCACCTATAGCCCTCTATATAATAAGATATTTCAGATAATCTAGCATCACCTATAGCCCTTTATATAATAACACATTTCAGATAACCAAGCATCACCTATAGCCCTCTATATAATAAGATATTTCAGATAATCTAGCATCACCTATAGTCCTCTATATAATAAGACATTTCAGATAACCCAGCATCACCTATAGCCCTCTATATAATAAGATATTTCAGATAACCAAGCATCACCTATAGCCCTCTATATAATAAGATATTTCAGATAATCTAGCATCACCTATAGCCCTCTATATAAATTCTTCGCCAAGCCCCTCCTCATCGGTTCCTCCCTTGTCTTTTCCACAGTGAACAGAATCATTCATTCTCTTATCAGTTGAGTCGCATTTTGCCTCTCCTTCTCTCCTTTCTTTTGTCCTGCCTGACAATGGAGTGATCAAGGATGGGAAGAGGGAGGGAGGTGGTGTGGGGGAGGGACGGGGGGAGTATGAGGGGTGGCTCTAAAAGAACCTGGTGTTGAGCCCCTGGCTTTACGGGGCAGTTAAGGTGAAAGGGTTCTGTTCTTCTCTCCTGTCCTTTGTTGTCACTCCAGAGAGGGGGAGGTATGTGTGTGTGTAGGTGAGCCTATGTCTGTGTGTGTGTGTGTCTAGGTAGGTGAGCCCATGTTTGTGTGTTTGTGAGTGCATGTGTGTAAGTACGTAGGTATGCTAGTCTCTGTGTATGTTGGTGTTTTTGAAACCCTCACCCTCTCCTGTCATTGACCCGGTGATACACACAAATAAACAGCCCGTCAAAGTACTCCTTTACCTGTCCCAATGAGACATATACTTTCTCACACACGAATACCTATACACACACCGCAGTCATCCAAGGGGTTAGGTTGCCAGTGGCCCGGGACGGGGAAGGACAGAGCGGACTCCAGGGGCCACGGAGCTGTCAGCGCCCCTGAGAAGGATGCTGAATCTCGGGGAAGGAATCACCTGTGTTTCCCCTACCCCCCAAACGGAGATCAGAGGGCCAACGTGAGTGGGAGGCGAAGACAGAGGAGAGACCACACGGCCGCCTCTTCAAACAGCTTCTACAGAGGGTTATGGATTGAGACAATGTGCAGTGTGTGTTTGTGCGCGTGTGTATGTGAGTGTGTGTTGGTATGAAAGGGAAAGCCTCTGTCATAGTTCACCTGGTTTGACCCCATTGGTATTTCAACCTTTCTTTTTTGTTCTTCTCTTCATCTGGGAATGAATGCTTGGACTTCAGGCCTGGGGCTCAGGGGGACTTTGAAGTCACACAGCGCGTCTCTGTGTGTGTGTGTGTGTGTGTTTGTAGAGTGCGTTTTTGCATCCTTGTGTGTATTAAGACAGAGAAAGACACATTGAGTGTGCATATTCATTGTGTACTCAGAATGTCTTGTTTATTTTGGAGGTGCACTGAGTAGTTAAACAAACAATGTATCATTGTACCAGATCATTCTACCCGGAAGGTTTCTAGTCCAGGAGCTGGTCCCAGAGTTCTGTCCCGAGGTAAGCCTGAGCAGCAGGAGGAGGACGAGTTGTCAATCAAGTGTATCTCTGTGTTTTCACTGAATCTGGTAAATTATGGGGAGTGAGACAAGATTGGGTAGGTATTTCTAACCACTCCTTTGGGACTTCAGATTCATCATCCTCCAAATGTAATCTGATTTCCAACTGTTCATATAGGGATATGATTATAATTAATTATCTAGGCCTTATCGCTCAGCTGTAGATGACTTGTTGTGGGTTAATGACTGCAGATAGGACATCTGTTGGTACCTGGGTTGTTGGGTTGTTGGCAGCAAGTGGGATGACATCTTTTAAGTGTAGGCACTCAGTACTGATGCTCTGGATAAGAGCTGCTGCAAAATGAATAAAATGTACAGAACAAAATCGCAAATTCATTAGTGTACACCTGTATGGTTATCTGCAAATGTATTATAACATTGTCATAGACATCCCCTGAAAGAAAGAAACAACATTACAAAATAGAAATAATATGTAGGGAATTTTTTAAAAGTTACTCAAGTATGAAAAGCAAACATTTTCACTCATCTATGTATGGATATTGCGATTTATCTAGAAGCGTTGACATGACCATACGTGTCTGTCGACCACTGTGTGTAATAAGAGGTTTTGGAGGAGTTTCCCCCATGGTTTAGAACCTTATGGGGAAGGCACCGTGTGTGTGTGACCCCACAACACCCATCAACAAACGGGGGTGTTTGTGGTCTTATTCAACTTCTCCCTCTCTCAGTCAATCATCCTCAGGAGTACTGCACTGTTTCAGTATCCAACGCTCCAAAGGCAGCCAACCACAAGACTTTCACCCAGTAACACTCACAGTGCTTCGAGAGGCTGCGTGGTCTTCAACACCATGGTGCTCTGAAAGCTTGCCGGGAGTCTGGGAGACCTGGGGCTGGACCGAGCCCTGCCACCTGGACCCGTAACGTACTGATGGAGTCTGGGAGACCTGGGGCTGGACCGAGCCCTGCCACCTGGACCCGTAACGTACTGATGGAGTCTGGGAGACCTGGGGCTGGACCGAGCCCTGCCACCTGGACCCGT
>JACXGK010004594.1:0-37300 GCA_016801125.1 Novumbra hubbsi
GCGTCCTTCTAATTGAACCGCAACAGGAGACAAGGAGAGTTGTTAAAGGGTGCATTTTTTAGAGTTATGGAGGAGAGCATAGAGTTATGGAGGAGAACTAGCCCTGCTCCCCCGGCACAATAATATAGCAGCATAAAACTTTTGTCTGAGACAGGGGGGGTCCAGTGACACTGTGGCCCTATCCAAGGGAGGCCTCGGATATCATCTTTTACTAAGTTGCGCAATGGTCAATGGTCCTGCCCTATTCATTTAATCTACTTGAGTAGATCAGATAACAGATTTTTTGGGGAAGCCAATCAGATTTCAGTGGTGGCCACCTCCTAGACACACCCCTGACCATCACATTACCTAAACATAGATGTTCCTAAATCTCTTATTTTCCAGGCAACACACAGAGAATTTTGGTGTTTACCAGGATGACAACCTTTTCCAGGATGAGATGAGGTACTTGCGCTCAACATCTGTCCCTGCGCCCTACATCTCAGTCACCCCTGATGCTTGCCCAAATGTGTTTGAGGAGCCTGAGAGCAACATGAAGTCCATGCCACCCAGGTAACACATACATCTTTTTGAGTAAGTGTGTTGTGTTTATGTTATATGGACTGAATATGTGCAGGGTTGTAGTATTCAGTTCCAGTTTTTGAGACTCAACGTTGGTGATTCATGCTTGGATGCACCTTTTCAGACATTGGTGGACTCGTGTTGAACTTTTGAGAACAAGTATTTGATACACTGCCGATTTTGCAGGTTTTCCTACTTACAAAGCATGTCATTTTTATCATAGGTACACTTCAACTGTGAGAGACGGAATCTAAAACAAACATCCCCAAAAATCACATTGTATGATTTTTAAGTAATTAATTTGCATTTTATTGCATGACATACGTATTTGATACATCAGAAAAGCAGAACTTAATATTTGGTACAGAAATCTTTGTTTGCAATTATAGAAATCATACGTTTCCTGTAGTTCTTGACCAGGTTTGCACACATTGCAGCAGGGATTTTGGTCCACTCCTCCATACAGACCTTCTCCAAATCCTTCAGGTTTCTGGGCTGTCGCTGGGCAATACGGACTTTCAGCTCCCTCCAAAGATGTTCAGGTCAGGAGACTGGCTAGGCCACTCCAGTACTTTGAGATGCTTCTTACGGAGCCACTCCTTAGTTGCCCTGGCTGTGTGTCTCGAGTCTTTGTCATGCTAGAAGACCCAGCCAAGACCCTTCTTTAATGCTCTTACTGAGGTAAGGAGGTTGTTGGCCAAGATCTCGCGATACATGGCCCCATCCATCCTCCCCTCAATGCAGTGCAGTCGTCCTGTCCCCTTTGCAGAGAAGCATCCCCAAAGAATGATGTTTCCACCTCCATGCTTCACGGTTGGGATGGTGTTCCTGGGGCTGGTACTCATCCTTCTTCTACCTCCAAACACGGCAAGTGTTACTAATGGTTTTCTTTGAGACTGTGGTCCCAGCTCTCTTCAGGTCATTGACCAGGTCCTGCCGTTTAGTTCTGGGCTGATCCCTCACCTTCCTCATGATCCATTGATGCCCCACGAAGTAAGATCTTGCATGGAGCCCCAGACCGAGGGTGATTGACCGTCATCTTGAACTCCCTGATGTCCTTACACAGCTCTCTGCTTTTGGCCATTGTGGAGAGGTTGGGGTCTGTTTGATTGAGTGTGTGGACAGGTGTGTACAGGGAACGAGTTCAAACAGGTGCAATTAATACAGGTAATGATTGGAGAACAGGAGGGTTTCTTAAAGACCAACTAACAGGTCTGTGAGAGCCGGAATTCTTAGTGGTTGGTGGGTGATCAAATACTTATGTCATGCAATAAAATGTAAATTAATTACTTAAGAATCATACGCTTTGATTTTCTGGATTTTTGTTTTAGATTCCGTCTCTCAGAGTTGCAGTGTACCTATGATTAAAATTACAGACCTCTACATGCTTTGTAAGTAAAAACGCTTGTCCGAAGAAGAAAAGGTGAGCACTACCATCAGTCCTGTGTCTTGCCAACTGTAAAGCATCCTGAGACCATTCATGTGTCTCATGGGTTGCTTCTCAGCTGGGGGAGTGGGCTCACTCACAATTTTGCCTATTAACACAGCCATGAATAAACCCAAACCAAAATATCCTCAGAGAGCAACCAAGAACAGGTGAGAAACAATGCCGTTTCCAGCATGAAGGAAGCATGAAGTGGCTCTGGGAACAAAACATCAAAATGTTGGGTCCATGGCCAGGAAACTCCCCAGACCTTAAACCCATTAAGAACTTGTGGTCAGTCCTTAAGAGGCAGGTGGACAAACAAAAACCCACAAATTCCAAGCCATCAGTCAGGATGTGTCCCAGAAATGATTTGACAGCATGCCAGGGCAAATTGCAGAGGTCTTGAAGAAGAAGGGTCAGCAACTATTGACTTTTAGCATGTACTTAATGTAATTGTCAATAATAGCCTTTGATACCATAGTTACATCTGACAAATATATCTAAAAACACTGCAGCAGCAAACTTTGTGTAAACCAATACTTGTCATTCTCAAAACTTTTGGCCACGAATCTATGTACTCCAAGCATGTATTTCGCTGATGATGAAGTATGTACAGTTTAGTATAAGGTAAGCTAGTATGCCAGTATTAGGATGGATTGGGATTCATTTTGTCCCGCATTAACGTCACGCCAAATTTTTATATTCTAGTCACCATTAAGCATTGTGCTAAATTCATCAACGGTTCTTATAAAGTTATCTTCCACCAGAGTTAGCATTCATGAACTTTATGGCTTTTTGCTAATTTATTAACTTATTAGCAAGTGTTGTGGAAAATGCCCTTCACAACTCAAAAAAAGATGCAAGAAATTCAGAGATCCAGAGGTTGTAAAATCAAAATAGACTAATGATGATTCACAAAGCCGAGTGGTTTCTATAGAAAAAAACTACGTACAACAAACACACACAGCTATACCATGTCTTATCTCGTATTCAATAGATTACTCCTCTATGACATTTTCTAGGCGGTCCCTCTTTTTTAGTTTACCAATTACCTCCACCTCTAACTCTTGGTGGTACCGTGTTGTGCTAGGTGTTTAGCAGCTCATGAATGAATCTATTCATCCACTTATGAGCCACCCGGCCTTGGGAGATCCCCAAGACCTGGGAGGAGTTAAAAGGAGGCAGTGTGATAAGGTGGTCATTTAGTACTCTCCCAGAAAGTAGGTTCAGTAGAGTCTTTCTGGGGAGAAATCATAAATGTTGACCTCATCTTCTAGTGCTCTTTGTTTCCAAGTGTGCTTTACTACCACTCAGTGCATACTTGATTATGTAAATAGATACTGAATAACATTATTTATTAATACATGCCGTTTAATACATTCATTGCTAATGAGTATATGACAAGTAATAGGCCTACTTTATTTTCATGGCACAAACATGTTTGTTTTTCTTTCAGTCGTGAACGACAATGATGCAATAACTGTCAATATAGGTGAAGATAACTGACTTTTTTGTCAGTGTTAAACACAAGAGATTCATGGAAAACATTTTTTTTTTCTACACAAGGGGTTGTGGTCTATATAACCCCAAGAAGCATACACGGATGCATACTTTGAAAATCACCCAGAAATTGTACACCATCTGGGAACTATTTTCGGCGTACTATGGTTTGAGACGTACTAATCCTTTCACATACTAAACTGGCATACTATATATTATGCAAGTATGCAATTTCGATTTAGCCAGGTAGGTAGTTGATATCATGGAAGATGGCTAGTTACCTTATAAAACATCCATTACCTTCTGGACAACATATGGACTTCTTCCTACTTGTTATCGTATTCATGCTTATTTGTATTTGGTATAAATGTTATATATTATTTTTCGAAACAAGTTAACCATGATATAATTTATTTAACAAAAGATTTACAAAGAAAAGGTTTACTGAGGAAAAGGTTAGGACACCCTATGCCCTAATTTGCCCACTTTGGCTAAAATAACCTCAATAAGACATTTCCTGTAACTTTTTACCAGTCTCTGACATCGACTGGGAAAACGTCTTTCGCTCTCCTCCATGCAGAATATTTTCAGCTGTGTGATGTTGGAGGCGATTCTTGCGTGTCCATCCCATTTTAAATCACCCCATAGCATCTCAATATGATTAAGATCCGACTTTGTATTGGCCATGCAAGAACTATCCATTTCTTTCATTTGAGCCTTTGCTTGTGTGTATGTCCCATCTTTTACCTCACCAGAATGTATTTCTATTAAGTACTTTACAAATATATATATATTCTGTAGGTCATAACCGAATGGCACAATCGTAAAACACTACATAGCAACAAAGAATAAAATGAAATGACCCCTGTTCAAAAGTCTGCATACCCTTTGTTCTTAATACAGTGTATTGCCCCTTTGGCATCAATGACAGCTTGCAGTCTTTTGTAATAGTTGTCTATGAGGCCCCAAATTCTTGCAGGTGGCATAGGTGCCCATTTGTCTTGGCAAAATGCCTCCAGGTCATGCAAAGTCTTTGGACGTCTTGCATGAACTGCGCGTTTGAGATCTCCCCAGAATTGGCTTGATGATATTATGGTCGGGAGACTGTGATGGCTACTCTTGAACCTTCACCTTTTTCTGCTGTAACCACTGGAGGGTCAAATTGGCCTTTTGCTTAGGGTCATTGTCGTGCTGGAAATTCAAAGAGCGTCTTGCGGAAGAATGCAAATTGTCTGCCAGTATTTACTGACAACATGCTGCATTCATCTTGCCATCAATTTTCAAGATTCCCAGTGCCTTTAACGCTCACACCTCCCCAAAACATCAGTGAGCCACCACCATGCTCCATAGTGGGGATGGTATTCTTTTCACTATAGGCCTTTTTGACCCCTCTCCGAACATGGCGCTTATGGTTGCGACCATAAAGCCCTATTTTGGTCTTATAACTCCAAATTACAGTGTGCCCCGAAACTGTGAGGCGTGTCAAGGTGTTGTCGGGCATACTGTAACCAGGCTTTTTTGTGGAATTGGTGCAGTAAGGTTTTTTTTCTGGCAACTCGACCATGCAGGTCATTTTTGTTCAAGTATCGTTGTATTGTGCTCTTGGAAACAACCACACCATCTTTTTCCAGAGCAGCCTGTACCTGTGAGTTATTCTTTGTATCCCAAACAATTCTTCGGGCAGTTGTGGCTGAAATCTTTTTTGGTCTAAGGGACTTTTGCTTGGTCAAGAGATCCACGCATTTTACACTTCTTAATAAGTGATTGAACAGTACTGATTTTCAAGCTTTAGATATCTTTATATATCCTTTTGCAAGTTCCATTACTTTGTTATGCAGGTCTTTTAACAGTTCTTTTCTGCTTGCCATGGCTCAGTACATCCACAGCAATGTTAATATTTGGTTAAATGTACCTTGAACATTTTTACATTGATAAGGTGCTTTTGGTAACCATCCACAAGCTTCTGACAAGCATATGGTGTAATCTTTGACCACTCCTCTTGACAGATTTGGTGCAGTTCTGCTAAATTAGTTGGCTTTCTGATACAGACTTGTTTCTTTAGCAAAGTCCACATGTTCTTGCTGGGGTTCAAGTCAGGACTTTGGGAAGGCCATTCTAAAACCTTAATTCTAGCCTGATTTAGCCATTACTTTACCACTTTTGATGTGTTTGGGGTCATTGTCCTGTTGAAACACCCAACTGCATCCAATGCCCAACCTTCTGGCTGATGATTTTAGGTAAGAATTTGAAGGTAATCCTCTTTCTTCATTATTCCATTTACTTTCTGTAAAGCACCAGTGCCGCTGGCCGCAAAACTGCCCCAGAGCATAATACTACCACCACCATGCTTGATGATAGGTATGGGTAGTGGCCAAATAACTCAATTTGTGTTTCATCTGACCATAGCTCTTTGTCCATGTGATCAGCAGAAAACTTCAGTCGAGCCTTAAGGTGCCGCTTCTGGAGCAAGGGCTTCCTTCTTGCACAACAGCCTCTCAGCCCATGGCGACGTAAAACACTGTGAAAACTGACACGTGTTCCAGCAGCTTCTCATATATCGCAGACCTGCTTTTAGTGGTTGTTGTTCAACTCCTGACCATCCTGACCAAGTTTCTCTCAGCACCATTTGATAGCTTGCATGGTATTCCTGATCGTGGTAGTGACACAACTGTGCCATGCACTTTATACTTACAAACAATTGTTTGCGTAGTGGATCTTGGGACCTGTAGCTGCTTTGACATGGCTCCAAGTGACTTTCCTGACTTCTTCAAGTCAATGATCAGCTTCTTTAGATTATCGCATTTGTGGTTGAGTCTAATGTGTGTCAAACAAGCCCTATTTAAATGGGCTCAGAATCATCAGCTGTAGTCAATCATAATCACTTATGAGAAGTTAAAGAGGTCATGTCACAAAGCAAATTTGATGAATACAACTATTTACATCATCACAATTGATCGTTGAAGTTGCTGTTTGTATATTTTTGACCCAGTAGATTTGGTCACATTTTCAGAAGACCCAGAAGACCCAGAAGAAGAAGATAAAATTCCTTTCTCAGCTACTATTGTAACCACTGACCGTAATGTATAGGAAGTATTTATTCATAACAGGCACCATCTTGCACACACTAATAGTTTTGGTCAATGTATATACTCCCAACTTTGATGTTGAATTTGCAAATGAGTTGTTAGGGCAAATCTTTCATTTTCAATTATCTCCCTAATAATACACAATAAGCTGGACAAGGAGGAGTTATTAAAACTACTATGTTTGAAACATTCATGTAAAATCACCTGATATGAAAATGACCAATCTAATGGGTTTGTGTAATTAGTGGATTCTCTAACAGCTAATAGCTCCCCCACCTAAAGACAGCATTGCAAAACGATAGATTTGGTCTCAAGTCAAGTCGCTAACATGTCTGGCAGAGCTCACACTTTTGTTCTCTGGACATTGAACGCTGACTTTACATCTCCTTTTCGCAGACTCATAACAATATTGTCCGCTAACCGCTGACCAGCCGGCCTACTTTCATCTTTCTATAAATAGCGTTGTGCGTTCAACATGTATTTTGTTGGCAGGTACCCACAATTTAATGCCAAATGTGTCCGGTTTATTGGTCATGTATTGTGTAAAGCGACACCGCGCCTTGGTAGGGAAAAGTTGTTCGTCTACAGTTATGTTCTCACTGCACGGTTTTTCACAAACTTCTTCACCAACAAAATTTTCTTTTTGGCCGACCAACAGTCAAGTTTCATGCTTTTACCGCCAGTAACACCTCTCAAATAAATATGACCCACGAATGCATTTAGTTCTGCATCTGTCAATTTTAACTTTTCTGCATTACTTCGCTCAGCTCCCGCTTTCGTGTATTTTCTAATGTTGGTCCAGTTGTCTGTGTCAATGAAACACTTTAGACTACTCAGTGGACTTGATATTTTAATATTATATTTATTATTTTGTTAGTTTTATTACTATTATTATTCTACTTGAGCCCTTCTATCTCAAAAACCCTTTAGTAACTTTTTTCTAACTTTGCACACAGGTGTTGTATTGCCACCTGTACCCCCACAACAAGAATAGGACGCAATCGTGCACAGGTGGTGCTACAGGAAGCTATATGATTTATTTTGTCAGGAGATAATTCTAACCCTCTTCCATGTATATTTTCAATTAGGAAAATATCAAACATTCCAAAATGGCCAAATGATTAACTGTGCTGGTGACGCAGTGGTTAGAGTGTACCGCTTGTTAACCCAGGGTTCAACTCTTGTCTGCTGCAGCTTAAAATTTGCTTTTACGCTTCCACATTTTGTGTATGTGTGCAGTACACGTCTGTCAATTTTCCAATTGTCCCGAATGTTTTGGAGTAACCCAAATTGCTGCTTTCAGCTATATGTATTATTATTGAATTTTATTGTTTTCTACATACAACTACTAGACTACTTCAATATGTATGGCACTGAATCATAACACAAATAACACATGATGTTCCGGACCTTTGCTTGAAGTAATTTGGTTTAGCTGGACCTTTCTACATTTTAATTGAATACTCCTGATCTATATATTTGTACACTATAAATATTAAACATTCTAAATAACAGAAGACTTGTATACGGGAGCCCTTGCGAAATTTGCATGCTCTGGCACTTCTAGTGTTAAACTTTACAATTAAGAGATGTTGCCATTTTGTTTAGTAGCAGGGTACAATTCTCTAAGACCAATGTGATTGCTGACAGCAATGGAGGATACTTATTCATTATGGGTACCCTCTGGAACACACCAGTGGTGCTGGTTAACGTATATGCCCCCAACTTGGATGTTAGCTTTGCTAACCGGTTGATCTGAATTGTGTTTCTAATCTGGCTCTGGGTCGCTCTAGCCAAAGGAACCCTGGGAATGCCTCTCCATCTGTCATGTCTGAAACTTTCTCAGATTTTATGACTGAGAATGGGTGTACTGATCCCTATATCAGAGGAGCAGACTGGCTTTATCACTGGTAGACACTCTTTTTTTCAAACTTGTTCAACATCATTTATTCTAAGCAGTGTCCTGAGCTGGATCCAGTGAATTGATTGGGATTATCTATTTGCAGTCCTAGGAAGAGTTTGGTCTGGGGACAAGTTTTGTTTGTGGACCCAGCTGCTGTACGCGTCACCTCAGGCCAGTCTATGCACCAATGACACCTGCTCTGATTATTTTGCTGTTGTCCTTTGTCCCCCCAGCTGTTTGCCATTGCAATTTAGCCCCTTTTGGTTGCCTTGCGGACATCTTCTTTAATTCAGGGTGTTTCTTTTACGTGAGGGGGTTGACCACAGGCTGTCGTTAGCTGCAGATGATTTGCTGCTTATTGTCAGTAACCTCTGCCCTCTGTTCTATCTATTTTGGACAACTCTGAGTCCTTACCTGACAGTTTTTGGCATCCTTTCTGATTCGTCTTCCCTGAGCCCTAAGCAGTTTGATGTTGTGGCATATACTACCTTACTGGCCCACCGTATAGTTCTTTTAAATTGGAAATCGGCTCTCCGTCTCTCAGTGGCTCTCAGTGGACGTCATGTTTTTCCTGCAGTTGGAAAAAAAACGAATTCTCTCTCGGCTCTACTGCCAAATTCGCAACCCAATGGCAACCTTTCATCTCTAATTTCGAACAATTACAGAGGCTACCTTCCGTTTAGTAAAATCGTTTGCTTCTTTGATTGCCTTACATCTTTTTAGTTTTTTTGTTTATTTTTCTTTAGTCTGTGTTATTTTTTCATCTTGTTATTTCATATCTGGCTTGCTCCCTTTCTTTTGTATTTTACTTGTATGCGTTTATGTGTGTTTGTTTGTTGTGCGTATCTACATGTTTGTGCTTGTCTGTCTGAATTTGTGTGCGTGTCGGGGTAGGGTAGGTAAAACGGGTGTGCAGATTTTGTGGTGCACTTGAAATAAAAAAATCTGAACAGTAATCTCCTCTGTGCATTGCTCCTATTGCTGCTGGATATGTTATGTCCAATAAAATATGTTTAATTATTATTATTATTTTGTTTTTTTACATTTTCTGAAATTGTTTACAAGCCAGGAGAGGACATAGCTGTTGATGAGCCACGGTTCCCAACACAAACCTGGTACCGGTTTACCCAGTACATGGCCAACAAACCCGACAAGGAACATGCTATGAACATGTCAAAACAAAGTACATACTGAAAACTATCTTTACAGAGTGAAGGATGAAACCAGGCCAGTGGGTGAGCGACTGTTGAAGAGACTTTCATAGGCAAAAATGTAACCACAGACAACTTCTTTGTATCACTTACACGGGCAGACAAGTTGAAGGCCAAGAAATCCCCCTCATGCACACAACTCATCAGTGGAGCTCTACGCCACACCATTGATGAATAGATTACATTCCTTTGGATTTATTGTTTTTGTTTCAATTAATAGGATGTTTGTTTGTCAAATTCATCCTTTTCAATCCTTTAGATTTTGTTTATACATTTTGTGGAGCCAAGTTAACTAATAAATATACCCATGTTAATGTGTTCATTTAAGTCAAACACATTAATTAATAAACTATATTTAGTTTAATAACACAGGAGATTAACACTAGAACAGCCAAACGCCAACGCCAATTGGCGTTTGAGTTTGTAATTAAAATAAAACTTTTTTTAAAGATACACACTTCTCCTTCCATGACTTTGCCTAAATAGACGTATATTACTTGGCACGTTGTCAGAATTCTAAACTCACAAACTGAAAGCAATTTAGAGACTAATTACCAGTTTGTTTTACCCTGTAACCTACCTAATTCGCCAAAAGCATGCAAACGATATAGGCTACTGACAGTTCAACAATGTATCACACATTACGGTTTTTCAATATGAGAGAAATGAAATATCAGATGCTTCCGCACTCACAACAATATACTGTTACTTGTGAGTGTGTGTGGGAAATGTCTGTTGATGAACTCAAAGCATTCATTGCGCTCTTGTATGTCCATGTCACATACGTTGGGAAGAGCATGGATGTTGAGTAATTGTGGTTGGATCGATATGGTGTGGACTTTTTCCGAGGGAAAATGTCATGCAACCGTTTCAGAGACATTATACAACACCTGAAGACGTTGCTTGGAAACTGACAAGTTTGCTGCAGTCTCAGATACCTGGACAAGTTTTGTCAATAACTCTTGATAAGCAACTTTTTCCAACCAAAGCTCTGTGCCGTTTTACCCAGTCAACAAACCCCGACAAGTTTAGGATAACATTTTTGTAAGTTGCTGTTGTCGACACAAAGTACATGCTCAACGGCTATCCTTACAATGGCAAAGATGAAACCAGGCCACAGAGTGAGCGACTTTTCCATGGTTTTGATTCTCATTGATCATTTCACGGCAAAGGCAGAAATGTTACCACAGACAACTTTACGGACACTTTCCCTGGCAGAGAAATTGATGGCGAGGAAGAAATGCCCTCTGGGAACCATGAACACCAGAAGACTGGATCTACCCCCCTGCGGGCAATAATACACACCAGCGGAGCTCTACTCCACAACAGTGATAGAGAATGGGACAAGTGTTTGCCTTCTCAGCACCATGCATCCATTTTACCTTATACAAACTCAATTCTAATAGATTAATCGTCAAATAATTTGTGTTGTGTAATTTTCAATTTGTACTTTTTTAGGGCATTAAAACAATTTTTACTTTAACCTGTGTTCTTAGAAATATTACAACACAATAAACACATTCTTTCTTTTTTATTTTCTACATTTAAGATCTTGGAATAGGAGTAAAGAACCAGAACGTAGTCTTTGGGTTTGACTTGGCTTTTTACAAGACCCTGATTTGACCTGAGAGATTTTGCCATGTGCACTTGTGACTTGAATTGGAGCTGACAAAAGTTGTAGCGCCTCAAACACATTTATTGTGCCGTGTATTGCGTTGAATTTGTATCAATTCCATGCCTATATCTCTTGCAGTCTGGAGACCAGCCCAATCACGGACAGTGACTTGTCCAAGCGGACAGTGTTCCAGCGTTCCTACTCTGTGGTGGCTTCTGAGTATGACAAGCAGCACTCTGCATCTCCGGCCAGGATAAAAGCTGTACCCAGACGCAGAGTCCACAGTGGGGATGCCGGTGGGTAAACCTTTCCCATGAACCACAAAGGAAAGAACAGAGGACTTAAATCCTTTGAAGTTGTGCTGTTCTTTTAACAAAGGGATTTGAACCTAGACAACAGAGACTTTTCACCTCACCGTGAACACACACTTGTGTACTTGCTCACAAAATGACATAGTAATTGTCATTACAAGCTTTATAGTCAAGGGAAATAACGTCAACTATTGAGAATGTGTCACGGTTCATAAATACCTTTCAGTCTTCATTGGACTGACTGTCTTAGCTTGAAGTTCTTTCACTCAGGGAGAGCGAAGTTGACGTAGCGAGATACTTAGACCCTTAGTTTATTTTTGCCTACAATATTGCTTAAGTCCTGTTGAATCAATACTGAATTCGCTCACTGGCTGGCCTACTGTAGTCTGGGTCAACAAATATACTAAACATTTGTATTTTTGCTATTTTTAGGTTTTTATAATTAATTGCTTGTTGCCTGCACCATCAGCTGAAAGATGTTTTATCTTAAATTAATAAAAAATGTCATACTAACTGTAAAAGCTTCAAAGCAGTGAAAGAAACAATTAAGGAAAAGTCTGTCTGTGACCCTATACATTTACTGTCATATTTTCTGGATAAAACCACAGAATTCTTCTTCTTCACAGAATGTTGTGCATGTCTAAATTGTTGGCTCCAGTGCGTCTGCATGAATAAGCTTATGTTGATTGCAGAAAGTGCACAGTCTGCTATTCACTCATCTGACATGTATCAAAATGTTTGTCAATCCAATGGGGGTGACCTAATTTTATTTTATGCTGTTGTCTTCCAACGTTGGTGTTGTATTCATAACACTATCCATTTCTCTAGAATTGGGTTCCTCTCTCCTCCGCCACCCATCCCCAGAACTGTCCCGTCTCATCTCGGCCCATGGATCCCTCAGTAAAGGCGAAAGGAACTTTCAGTGGCCTGTCCTGGCCTTTGTCATTCAGCACCATGATCTTGAGGGTCTGGAGGTAGCCATGAAGCATGCGCTCCGCAAGTCTGCCTGCAGAGTGTTTGCCATGGAGGTACATTCATCAAAGATACTAGTACACATATCTTTTAACCCCTAGCATTAAAGGGGAATAACGGCAAATATCTTGAATTATTTTGTGTATGGTGAAAAGTGTTTTAACATATTTCAGTCAGAACTAAGTAAGGAATAATAATAATTTGTCAGCAGCATGGGCCTTGCTCCTGTCATTGTACCTGACGGATGAGAAAGAAAAACAACATACTAGCCAAACAAACTACCATGTGAAGATTGGGGAGGGCACATTAAGTGAAAAAATATTTTATTCAGATTTTGTTTCAAAATTGACAATTTCAGTAACAGGATCAATTAAAAAAACAAATTTAGAACTCAGTTATAGGAACGTCAACATCACCTACTCTGATGCCTGCACAAGATTAACTACACGTGGTTTGGTGAAAATGTTTTATTTTCCTTATAAAACACATCCCATGTTAAGCAGATATCTTTATGCGAAGTTGACTTTTATTGCTTTAGCAAGGAATAGTAAGTAATGAGTGAGATTGCACCTATCTAGGGCAGTAGAAACAAGTTGTAATCTTTTACCCTTAATAAAATCCCATCTTGTTTGATAGCGGGTCCAACCATCGCTTCCCAAATAAAATAAAATAAAATAAAATAAAATACAAATAAAAAGTCAACCCCACAAGCTAACAGAGTACAATTCCCTACTCCCCTTGTGGGTGAAGCATAGTCAAGGTTTTAATTCCTTCCAGAATCAATCCTTCCTTTTCATCCGTTGCAGCTTGGATGAAGTTATATTGTGAAACGCCAGTTCAGTCTTGCGACATACAAATGTTCCCAAACTTTGGACATCTGCCTTAAATTATTTTGCATGGACCATGCAAAACCATCCTCAAGGTTCGATACTCTTTTTATAGGAGCATCCTGAGAGTATTCACAGCACTTCACTTTTTCCACATGTTGTTATGTTACAGCCAAATTCCAAAATTTATTAAATTAATTTTATTAGTCAAATTCTACACAGAATATCCCATAACAATAACTTCAAATGTTATAATTTTAAATATTTTTTAAATCTATAAGAAAGCCAAAAAAAGAATTGCTATGACACTCAGCATTCCTGTTTCCACTGATCATCCTTGAGATGTTTCTACAACTTCGTTTGAGTGCACCTGTGGTAAATTCAGTTGAAAGGCATACACCTGTCTATATTAGGTCATACAGTTGACAGTACATGTCAGAGCACGAACCAAGCCATGAAGTCCGTGGAATTGTCTGTAAAACTCCGAGACGGGATTGTATCGAGGCACAGAAAGATATCTGCAACATTGAATGTCCCAATGTGCACAATGGCCTTCATTATCCATAAATGGGAAAGTGGCCAAACAGAAGCCACTTCTCAGTAAAAGGCACATCTGGAGTTTGCCAAAAGGCACCTGAAGGACTTTCGTTGACCATGAGCTACAAAATTATCTGGTCTGACGAAAACAAAGATTGAACTCTTTGGTCTGAATGCTAAAGCGGATTAATTAAAACACACGCTTTTTTAGGTTTGCGGGAAAAGTCAACTTATTAATTCAACATATTAATTTACCCACTCTAGAAAACCAAATACTTTCTTATAAACAACGTTAAAGAGCCCCCTGGCAGATTCTCCCAAGGAAAGACACACATTCCTGCTCGCACGTAAAGTTATTTGGCACAGTGCCCGCCCTCAACCTATGTTAACCAATTAGGGGTAATATTTGTGTGAAGTTACAGAACAAAGCTTCTATCTTACGTTTCTTAAAGCCACGTACTCAATCCAAAATGGAGAATGGAAGGGCATGTAATTGTTATACAAAAATAGATTGATTAACTTATATGTTTACAAAAATATATATGCATGCCAAAATGATGCAAATAACTATAGGTATGCATTCATCAATAGGGCATATAGTTTGGCATAATACAAATTATCCTCTTCAATGCCAAGCGTCATGCCTGGAGGAAACCATCACTTGGGTAATACCATCCATACAGTGAGACATGGTGGTGACAGCATCATGCTGGGGGATGTTTTTCAGCGACAGGAACTGGGAGACTAGTCAGGATCAAGGGAAATATGACTGCAGCAATGTACAGAGACATCCTTGGTGGAAACCTGCTCAAGAGTGCTATGGACCTCAGACTGGGGCAAAGGTTCATCTTCCAACAGAAAAATGACCCTAAGCACACAGCCAAGATAACAAAGGAGTGGCTTCGGGACAACTCTGTGAATGTCCTTGAGTGGCCCAGCCAGAGCCCACACTTAACACTAGAAGCGCCGAGCCATTGTTAACCCCCTAAAGCGCCGTTTGGGCAAAATTTGCCCATGAGTCTACAGACACGGACGTATTTACTGACACGTAATGGCCGCTAGATGGCGCTTCTTGTACGGATCCAAAGTCAAGGCCGAAACTTTTGGGTGTCTGTTATCTTGTGTCAAAATGTTTTGATTCAGTGTTGCTCTGATTTCGAGGTAAGGGTGTAACAATTGCAGTAACTACAATGTGTAAAGACGCCGGTCTGGCTTGGTTTTATACGATATAATATCGCTCTCAGTAGTGCAGTTTGTATTGGTGGATTTATACAAATAGCAACGAAGAAAACATAAAGTCAAAATGACTTTGGCAACGGAACTGGTGATCAAGGAGATTGTCTTGAGCCTTCACCTTACTGTCGATCTATGGCCAATGTCTGTGTTACGTTCTAAATTTCACAATAAATCGACCTGCTCACAAAACCCAAATATTACTATATAAAACAAGTGACATTTAAAAGATCAAAGTAAGAACATAATTCTAAACCTCTTTCTTGTATATTTTGAATTAGGTAAATACCAAACATCCCGAAATGGTTGAGTCAATAACCTTCTGGTGGTGCAGTGGTTTGGGTGTACTGATAGAAAGTTCGATTCCTCCTGCAACTACTTTAAATTTCCTTTTCTCCTCCCGCAATTTTCCAATTGTCCTAACTTTTTGGAGTACACCCAAATTGCTGCTTCCAGCTATACGCGTTATTTTAATATTATACACTAAAATGTGGCGGAGAAAATAACGCATTATTAAATCTATATAATGCGTTTTACATAATAGCTTAACCTTCATTTTCAATCATCTCCCTACTACACAATAGCAGGACAAGGAGGAGCTATTAAAATTACAATGTTTGAAATGTTCGTGTAAAATCACCTGATGTTCGTGTAAAAATCACCTGATATGAAAATGAGCAATCGAATGGGTATGTGTAATTTGTGGATAATTTGCTGGCGCCAGTAGATCTGACCTCGGCTAGCTCTTGTTTCCATCCTCCTCGTCTGCATCTGTGGGTCCAGCTAAAAGGCCATAAACCTGTCTTCCTTTACATTCTATGTCCTTGCCTCTAATCCCTTGATTTATAGTCCTACCTCTGGAATGTACATTTACAACCCCCTGCTGGCTATTTCAGAGTATACGCCCTACCGGCACCGTTTGTTTCTAATAGCACACACACATCTAATCTTAACTAAAATATTCCACAGCGTTCAACATATATTATGTTTGCGGCTACCCAGAATTGAATGCCAAATGTGTCCGGTTTATTGGCCATTTATTGTGTAACGCAGCACCGCGCCTTGATGGGGAAAAGTTATTAATTTACAGTTATGTTCTCACTGCACTGGAAACAAACATAAAAACAGGGAACAAAAGGCGCTGAGAATACCAAGCATAATATAACATATTTGGCAACAGAACTGGCAATGTCAAGGAGATAGATTTGGTCTTAATTCAAGTTGCTAACACGTCTGGCACAGCTCACAATTTTCTTCCCTGAACATTGAACGCTGACTTTACATATCCTTTTCGCCTTCGCATACAACATTGTCCACTACTTTCATTTCTCCATGAATTGCGTTGTGCATTCAACATGTTTTTTGTATTTTGACGACTATTCAGAATTCAAGGCAAAATGTGTCCGGTTAATTGGCCGTGTGTTGTGTAAAGGGACACCGCACCTTGTTCATCTACTACAGTTATCTTCTCACTGCACTGCATTTCACAAACGTATCAAATACCTCCGATATCATTGCAAATCTATCATTCACAAGACAGGCAGTCCTTGTGGTCCTGTCATCAAAGCGCAAATATCTGAGAATTTTTGATTTTCATTTCGGTTGACCAATAATCATCGAGTTTCATGCTTTTACCGCCAGTACCACGTCTCAAATAAATAAGATCCACGAATGCTTTTAGTTCGGCATCTGTCAATTTTAACTTTCCTTCATAATTTTGCTCAGCTCCCACTTCCGTGTATTTTCCAACGTTTGTCCAGATGTCTGTGTCAATCAAACACTTTAGACTACTCAGTGAACTTGTAATATTTTCATATGTAATATTATTAGGGTTATTCCGTCAGCAGTAATCCTATTGTAATTGTAGGTTTTATTATTAGGGTCACTTCGTCATGTATATTTTCAATTAAAAGAATACTAAACATTCCGAAATAGTCTAATTATCAACTTCACTGGTGGGGCAGTGGTTAAAGTGAACCGATTGTGAACTCAGGGTTCTTGGTTCAACTCCCACTGTCTGCAGCAACTTAAAATTTGCTTTTACGCGTCTGTCAATTTTCGAATTGTCCCCAATGTTTTGGAGTAACCCAAATTGCTGCTTGCAGCTATATGTATTATTATTATTGAGTTGTACACTTTGTTTTACTTGAGAGTCAAATAAAATAAACCGTTGCTTTCTACATACATACAACTACTAGACTACTTCAATATTTATGACACTAAATCATAACACAAAGACGTTACGGACCTTTGCTTGAAGTAATTTGGTCTAACTGGTCCTTTTTACTTTTAATTGAATACAACTGATCTATATATTTATAAACTTTAAAGATTTTATTTCTAAATAACAGAAGACGGTATACGGGAGCCCTTGCGACATCTGATGTTAGAAAAGAGAATTGCAACCATGGAATGCAGGAATAAAAATGGCCGAACGCGCAATTTAACATTGAACAGGAATTAAATAGCCTTAAATCAGCTTTTCTCAGTGTGATTTTGACCATTTAAAAATACTGGGTGATAAAACACACATATTTAGGAAAAGTCAAAAAAGCAGGGTCCTGGAAACTTTCTACAAAGTATTGAGCAAAGGCTATGAATTCTTATGTACATGTTTATGTTTTCATTTTAAAAAATGTATTAAAGATATTATACCAACTTTTTTCACATTGTTATTATGGGGTATTGTGTGTAGATATTCTGAGGAAAAAAATAAATGTAATCAGTTTTGGAATAAGGCTGTAACAACAAAATTTGTCATCTATTTTTGTGATAGTTTCATGAATCTTATTTTTTCCCACGTTAGGCATTCAACTGGCTCCTATGTAATGTGATCCAGACCACTTCACTGCACGACATCTTGTGGCACTTTGTCGCCTCCCTTACCCCTTCACCCTTTGAACCTGAAGAAGAGGAGGAGGAAGAGAACAAAGCGCCTGGAAACAAAGAAATTGTGATTGAGCAGGTGATTGTTTATTAAGTTGGCATGTTGGGCTGGACAGAAATTACAAAAATATGATTTGTTTTTATAATTAAATAACAAAAGTTTGATATTGCAAATTTTGCAGTGTGCATATCTGATGCTAAAAAGCTTTTGTAAGCTTCACGCGGTAAGTTTGCATAGTCCATTTTTAAAACATCTGATCAGACTACTAGAGTGAAATAAATGCATCCCCTGTAGCTGCTCACCTACTAGCTTTCAGACATAGCTATTTAACATGGTTTGGCCAAGGGCTACAAGTGAAGAAGTCCACCAATGCAGATTTTGGTGAAGTTTCTACAGACTAAGAAATGGACCAAGAGGGGACCTTCCGCTTCAGTAATAATTCAGTTTTTTTTTCTCTGATGAAGAGCTGGAATAAACTGTATATAAGATATGCTTAAAGTTGTGCAGACAAAGACTGGCTATAATCCCAAAAACTAATTCTCAACTGAAACATTTGAGTTCACAGCTTGACTTGGCAAAGACAAGAAACTATAATATAACAGTATATAAAAAATGAAAAGGTTTTGGAAAGTATATTTTGATGACAAATAAATATATCGTCATTTATATCGTATCAAGAACCTTGACAGTTTTTTTTCCTGTTTCTTCCATTTGCAAATAATCCTGCCAACTGTTGTGAACTTCTCACCAAGCTGCTTGGCGATGGTCTTGTAGCACATTCCAACCTTGTGTACTTCAACAATCTTGTCCCTGACATTGATTGCTTCTGGGATAGGTGTCATTTATACAGATAACAAGATGACATTAGGAGCACTCCATTTAACAGTAGAAGCGCAGAGCCATTGTTACCCCCCTGAAGCGCCATGGGGGCAAAATTTGCCCACGATTCAACAGACAGGGACGTATATACTGACACGTAATGGTCGCTAGATGGCGTTTCTAGTACGGATCTAAAGTCAAGGCTGAAACTTTTGTTTTATTTTGGTCAAAGTGTTTTGATTGAGTGTTGCTCGGTATTCGAGATAAGGGTATAACGATTGCAGTAACTACAATGTGAAAAGATGCCGGTCTGGCTTGGTTTTATACCCGGTTTCTACTATCGCGCTCAACATTGCAGTGGGGAGATATTGGTGGATTAATACAAATAGCAAGCTACAAAATATAAGTCAAAATTACTTTGGCAACTGAACTGGCGATGTCAAGGAGATTGTCTTGCGCATTAACCTTACTGTCGATCTATGGCCAAAGTCCTGTGTTACATTTTCAATTTCACAATAAATCGACCTGCTTACGAAACCCAAATATCACTAAATAAAACAAGTGACATTTAGAAAGAACAAAGTAAGAACATCAAACATGTTCCATCAATTGAAAAACAAACTTCAAAAATTGGGAACAAAAGTGGTGCAAAAATAACGCATAACATAACCTATAACCTATAGAGCCTAACCTTCATTTTCAATCAGCTCCCTACTACACAATAGGCTGGACAAGGAGGAGCTATTAAAATTACGTTTAAAACATTAATGTAAAATCACCTGATATGAAAATGAGCAATCTAATGGGTGTGTCTAATTAGTGGATCCTCTAATAGGTTAGTCTTGGCCATTTGGCCATGTGCTCAGGGTTTCTTTGTTTGAGCTAGTAAAGAATGCAACCATCCCCCACCTAAAGACCGCATCGCGAATCAATAGATTTGGTCTCAAGTCAAATCGCTAACATGTCTGGCAGAGCTCACAAGTTTGGTTCCCTGAACATTGAACGCTGACTTCACATCTCCTTTTCGCAGACGCATAACAATATTGACGGCTTACCGCTGACCAGCCAGCCTACTTTCATCTTTCCATAAATAGCATTGTGCGTTCCACATGTATTTTGTTGCCAGCTACCCAGAATTTAATTCCAAATGCGTCTGGTTTATTGGCCATGTATTGTGTAAAGCGTCACCGCGAGGGAGCAGTTGTTCATCTTCTACAGTTATGTTCTCACTGCACTGTTTTTCTCAAACTTATCAAATACCTCCGATATCATTGCAAATGTATCAGTCACAAGGCGGGCAGTCCTTGTGGTCTTGTCATCAAAGTGCAGATATATCAGATAAATTCTTGATATCTAAATTTTAGAATTGTATTTAGGCCGAACAATATTCATCGAGTTTCATGCTTTTACCGCCAGTATTACCTCTGAAATAAATAAGACCCATGAATGATTTTTGTTCGGCATCTGTCAATTTGTGGGGCTAAATGCTTCATTTCGTCATTCTAACCCTCTTCCATGTATTTTTTCAATTAGGAAAACACCAAACATTCTGAAATGGTTAAGTTAATAACTTTGCCAGTGGCGCAGTGGTTATAGTGTACCGATCATAAACCCAGGGTTCATGGTTCGACTACTCCTGTCTGCTGCAACATAAAATTTAGGTTTATGCTTCTGGAACTTTCCAATTCTCCCCAATTTTTTGGAGTAATTAAAATTGCTGCTTGCAGCTATATGTATTATTACTATTATATTGTACACTTATTTTATTTGAGAGTCAAATAAAATACACAGTTGTTTTCTGAATACATTCAACTACTAGACTACTTCAATATGTATGGCACTGAATCATAACACAAATAACTGCTTTGCTTGAAGTAATTTGGTCTAGCTGGACTAAAACACACACTGGGTAAAATTTGCCCGCTCTGGCACTTAGTGTTAAGAGAGCTTGTTACCTGTAAAAAAGAAAACTGGTAGCCAGAAATCTTGCAGATTGATGGGGGATAAAATACTTATTTCACTGAGTAAAATGCAAATCAATGTATAATTTATTTGAAATCTGTCTCTCACTGTTCAAATAAACCTACCATTAAAATAATAGACGGATAATTTTTTTGTCTGTGGACAAATGTACAACATCGGCAGGGGATCAAGTAATTATTTCCTCCACTGTACATACCATTCTGTCAAGCTGTTTCCACAACAGAATACCAACTGAACTGTTTCTTCCCTAAATAGTTAATAGGAAAATGCCTCTAATTTGACATTATTTCAGTAAAAGAATTCCTGTCTAACATTTCTAATTGACACCACATTTTTTTATGGGAGTTTATGTCTGTACACACTGATCCATGTATTTATGAATATTTACATGATGTTCTCAATCTACCCACAGGAGAGGGATCTTGGTGTGTGTGAGCACCCGCTGTCAGATATTGTGATTGCAGGGGAGGCCGCCCACCCCCTTCCCCATACCTTCCATCGACTACTCCAGACCATCTCCGACCTCATGATGTCACTTCCAAGTGGCAGCTCCCTGCAACAAATGGCCCTGAGGTACAATATTGTCCAATGGTCTAAGCTTTATGCATTTACCATTTTTGTCACAAATGTGTACTTTATGAATATTTCATGTTTAACCGTAGTACCTAATCAGAACCAAAATGATATAAACAAGCACATAAATGATCATTGTCATTGTTTCATCTGGAAAATTATTGTTGATGTTATATTGTGAGCTTTTGGCTCTTTTGCAAAATAATAATGGACCCAAGTCAGGGGGAGAAATGTTCCTTGTTGTTTATTCAAAAAAATAAATGGTACATGTCTGCTCTAGATGATCAGCCTTCTTTCTCTCTCTTGTTCTTTCCAAATGTCTCTGTGCTGCTCCAAATGTATTTATCTTAAGCAGCATATTTATATTAGACCAATCCTCCAGCAGGTCCCCTCCACATCAGGCTGTCTTTCAATCACATATGTGTATTCTATATTCAAACCTCATAGGGATTGGAATTGTATCCCCACTTGGCTCCACACCAGCTGTGTTATACAATACATCAAATAGCACAAGATGACAAAGGACCATTTCTCTGTGTTGTGTTTTGTACCAATTGTATAAAACTAAAATATACCTACAGTGCATCCGCAAAGTATTCACAGCGCTTCTCTTTTTCCACATTTTATGTTACAGACGTATTCCAAAAATGTGTAGAATTTTTTCCCTCAAAATTCTACACACAATACCCTGCACTGATAACGTGAAATACATTTCTTTGCAATTTCTGCAAATGCATTAAATTTAAAATATATTAAAATCACATTAACATACAGTTGTAGTCAAAAGTTTACATACACTTATAAAGAACATGTATGTCATGGCATGAGTTTTCAATAATGACTTACAACTCTTATTTTGCTGTGATGAATCATTGGAGCACATACTTCTTTGTCAAAGAACACTGTCATAAAATTTGGTTCTTTTATTTTATTTACTTTATTATGGGTTGTCTGAAAATGTCTGAAAATCTTTTGGAAAATGTGACCAAATCTACATGTTAAAAATATACAGCAATACAGCATACAGCAAACTCATACTGCTATGACATACATGTTCTTTACAAGAGGATGTAAACTTTTGTCACAACTAGGTATTCACAACCTTTGCCGTGACAATCAAGATTGAGCTCAAGTGCATTCTGTTTCCACTGATTATCCTTGAGATGTTTCTACTACTTCATGTGAGTTCACCTGTAGTTAATTCAGTTGATTGGACATGAAGTGGACACACCTGTCGACATAAGGTCCCACAGTTGACAGTGCATGTCAGAGCACAAACCAAGCCATGAAGTCCAATCAATTGTCTGTAGCCCTCCGAGACAGGATTATATCGAGGCACAGATTTGGGGAAGGGTGCAGAAAAGTTCCTGCAGCATTGAAGGTACCAAAGACCACATTGGTCTCCATCTTCCGTAAATGGAAGAAGTTTGGAACCACCAGGACTCTTCCTAGAGTTGGCTGCCCTGCCAAACTGAGCGATCAAGTGAAAAGGGCCTTAGTTAGGGAGGTGACCAGGAACCCAATGGTCACTGACAGAGCTCCGGTGTTGCTCTGTGAAAGAGAGGAGAACCTTCCGGATAGACAACCATCTCTGCAGCGCTCCACCAATCAGGCCTGTACTGTTGAGGGGCCAGACGGAAGTCACTCCTTAGTAAATGGCACATGACAGCCCACCTGGAGTTTGCCGAAGGGCTCCCGAAGGGCTCTCGGACCATGAGAAACAAAATTCTCTCCTCTGATGAAACAAAGATTAAACACTTTGGCCTGAATGCCAAGCGTCTTGCCTGGAGGAAACCAGGCACTGCTCATTACCTGGCCAATACCAGCCCTACAGTGAAGCATGGTGGTGGTAGCATCATGTGAGGATGTTTTCAGCGTCAGCAACTGGAAGACTAGTCAGGATCAATGGAAAGATGAATGCAGCAATGTAAAGAAACAGCCTTGATGGAAACCCCCTCCAGAGCGCTATGGACCTCAGACTGGGGTGAAGGTTCATCTTCCAACAGGACAGCGACCCTAAGCACACAGCCAAGATAACAAAGGAGTGGCTTCAGGACAGCTCTGTGAATGTCCTTGAGTGGTCCAGCCTGGCTGTGCTCCCCATCCAATCTGATGGAGCTTGAGTATTTTCCGGATGCACTGTATATTATGAGGAAAAAAATGCTTTCTGACCCTTCATTCAAATTCATTTGCTTTTAATAATACTAAGCTGACTACAAGGTGCAAACTGAAGTTGTTTTAGGACGTTGTTTTATACCTTGGTGTGAATATTGTTGGATAATGTCTGTATTATAGAAGTTTATCACCTTTTTCAGTCTCCAATAAATAATATCTACTCAGTTTCTAACTGTTATCAGTTTAAATTCATACTGGACCAATGATGCATATCTACTGTTTGTTAGCAAATATATAAATACCTGTCCCCCCAAAAAAAATCTATCAGGTGTTGGAGTCTAAAGTTCAAGCAGTCGGACCACCAGTTCTTGCACCAGAGCAACGTGTTCCACCACATTAACAACATCCTGTCCAAGTCAGACGACGGTGACAGTGAGGAGAGCTTCAACATTAGTGTGCAGTCTGGCTATGAAGCCATGAGCCAGGTGAGGCAGACTCTAATTGAAGAATCATTCATTTGGGCAGTTTTCCAGGATTGGTAATAGGTTTAATACTGGACCAAGAGGTTCTTTAAATGGACAATAATGGTCTAAGACTAATTTGCTCACCAGCAGAACAGGCCTATATATACCTGGATCATATTCATTAGGGAATGCAAGTATTCCCATAGAGTTTCCATCAGTTTTATTTCTATTTTCTTTCTGGTTGATGCCTAATGTACCTGATCCTGGATGTCTGACACTTATTCATTACTGATTAGACTAGGTTTTACTGTACATTGTTTTGGCAAATATTTATTTTAGAATTGCAAGCTATTTTGAAAAACAATATACAGCTATGGCAGAAAATAGGAGCCCAATGCTTCTTTTTCATTCCTTTCCAAAAAGGTGAAGGAGGAACAGAAGGGATCAAATTAAGAGACCACTGTAAATTGAACCCTTCTGTTCCTCACTGAAAAGTTTGTATTCAACTTTTTAAGAAAAGAGGTGCAGTGGTCTCCTATTTTTCGGAAGGTATTCATATCCTTTCACTTTCTCCACATTTGTTGTTTTACAGACTTATAATAATATATATATATATATATATATATAATAATCAAAAATGTATTAAATATATATATGTTGCCTGCCAATCAACATAATACACTATAATGACAAAGCAAATAATCTTTTGCTTGATTTTCTATTCAACATAATTTTGTAACAAATGAAAATGTCATGGGGGAAAAATGATGGTGCCCTTAACCTAATAATTTGTTGCACAACCTTAGGTCTAGAGGCAATCACTGCAATCATGTGTTTTCAATAGCTCTCTTCAAGACTTCTGCAACAGGTAGTTTTGCCCACTCTTCCTGAACAAACTGCTCCAGCTGTTTCAAGTTTGATCTGTGCCTTCTTCAGACTGCAGGTTTCAGCTCTTTCCATAGAGGTTCGATAAGATTCAGATCAGGACTCATTGAAGGCCACTTCAGAATAGTACAATGTTTTGTTCTTATTCATTCTTTGGTGCTTTTAGCTGTGTGTTTTGGGTCATTATTCTGTTGGAGGACCTGCAACTGAGACAAAGCTTTCACACACTGGGTTGTATGTTTCGCACCAGAATGCTTTGATAGTCTTTAGATTTCCTTGTGCACTGCACAGATTCAAGGCACACTGTACCAGTTGAAATGTAGGTATTGTGTTTTTTTCATCTTGTTATCTGCGTACGTAGCGCTGATGTGGCTTGTTAAAAAGCTCCAGTTGTATGGTGGTACATTTGTCTTTATGTTGACAGCAAAACTTTTTTATTTGCAATCCAAAATAAATGTTCTGCAACCAAAATTGAGGCTTCAAAGCTAATAAAAGATTTAGCAATTAAATATTTTGTAGGTGTGTGCAAAAACATTATGCATTTTATTTATTTATTCTACATTATTTTTGCATTTGAAACTTTTTTTGTTTTTGAAACTTTTTATTTTGCTTTTGAAACTTTATTTTTGCGTTTAAAACTTTTGAATTTTTGCTTTTGCAATTGAACCTTTAAAAAAGTAGCTAAGTAAATGTCAGACGGGAGAAAGCTCTGTGGTGCTTACCTTAGATGCTGCCATCAATCTTTCTAGACAGTCCTGTCCGTCGTGACATCCCTTTATGTTGGAAAGAAACACTTAACAGTATTGGTTGTATGTATCCAAACTGGCAATATAAAATGACCAATGGGGAAGCATCATTCACACCTCCCACTAAAGCCTGCCCACAGCTGTGGGGTCAAAAGTGCAAACAAAGAACTAGTGGTTCAATCAATAAAAATCAAGAAAGCCAAAGAAAAAGTTTAAAATACTAAATTAATGTACAATAAATAATTAAAATGCGTAATGTTTTGCACCCAACTACAAAATATTTGATTGCTAAATCTTTTTCAAGCTTTGAAGCTTCAATTTTGGGTTTGCAGAACATTTATTTTTGATTGCAAAGAAAACGTTTTTTGTTCTCAACATAAAGACCCATATGTACCCCCATACAGTTGTTCCTCATCTGTTCAAAGGAAATTCTCCCAGAAGGATTGTGGCTTGTCAATATGCATTTTAGCAAATTCCAGTCTGGCTTTTTTGTTTTTCTTTCAAATGTGGTGCCCACTTTTGCTCAAGTGACGGATGGTACAACCTGAAACTGGCGTACCTGCACCTTGGAGTTCAGCTTTATCTTTTTGGCAGTAATCGTTGGCTCCTTTTCTACCATTTATGATATTGTTTGGTTCAGTCTGGGGTCGATTTTTTTCTTGCGGCTTTGCCTAGGGAGGTTGGCTACAGTTCCATGGACCTTGAATAATATTAATAATAATATTTTCAACTGTTGTCACAGGAACAAGGTGCTTGGAGATGATATCGTTACCTTTACCATGCTTGTCTATTATTTTCTTTTTGATCTTTACTAGTCGATGTTCAGTGTTGTGCACACAATGATTCCAAACAGCACGTTGGCTACTTTTCTCCATTTAAATATGCTGAATGACTGATTACAAGATTGGAGACATTTTATACTAATTTTTGTTTAGAATTCCACTATATTTTAATCATTTATTATCTTTTCTAAAGGGTACGAACAAATGTTTCAAGGCCATTTTAGAATATCTTTGTAGAATAAGAAATTATCTTTTCCACAGATCCCTTGCTTTATTCTATGGCGTCCCAAAGGCATGCAAGTATACATTATACAGTAGCTTTTAATTGCATCACTTTTCAGGAGGAATTAAGCATGAGCTGCAAGGGTACCAACACATTTGACCATGTCTGTATGTATGCATCTACAGCTCTGGAAAGAGCCTACTGCAAAATTATCAGTTTCTCTGGTTTTCTATTCATGTGTATTCATTTGGGTAAAATTACTAATTTTGGTTTATTCTATTAACTACTGACAACATTTTACTGTCATTTAGAGCATCTATATGAAACTCGTCAAAATAACAAAAAATATGCAGTGTTGTCAGACCTTGAAAGTTCATATACAGTTTTAAACAACACAATACAAATCAATATTTGGTGAAATAACCCTGATTTTCAATCACAGCTTTCATACATCTTGGCATGTCTCCACCAGTCTTTCACATTAATGTTAGGGGACTTTAGGCCTCTTCTGGCGCAAAAACTAAAGCAGCATCACTTTGTATGATAGCTTTTGACCATCCATCTTCCTCTTGATCACATTCCAGAGGTTTTAAATGGGGTTCAGGTCTGGAAATTGGGCTGTCCACAACAGGGTCTTGATCTGGTTGTCCTCCAACCACACCTTGATATACCTGGCTGTGTGGCATGCAAAATTTCCATGCTGGAAAAATCAATCCTCAGAGTTGGGGACCATTGTCCGAGCAGAAAGACAAACTTGTATGCGGCTTGATTAATTAATCTTTCACAAAAACAAATTCCAGCCTGATTCCAGCCTTGCTGACGCACCCCCAGATCATCACTGATCTTCCCCCATGGTGGGTGCAAGACTGTATGGCTTGTAGGCCTCCTCAGGTTTCCATCTCACCATTAGACTTGGTGTCTCATGACTCATTGAACTCCAGTTCTCTACAGTCCAATCCTTATGTTCTTTTGCAAACCTCATCCTGGCTCTTCATTGATAATGGGCTTTTTTGGCACAACTTAAGCCCTGCTCTTAGGAGCTTGTTTTGAACTGTCCTCGCTGTGCATTTTACACCGGCTGCTGTTTGCCATTGTTTTGTTGGTCACTTGATGTCATCCTACGGTTGTTGAATGACATTCATGTGAGTTTTTGGTCAACCCGGTCAGCAGAGAGTCGTTTTTTCCCTTTGCTGGTCCGTAGCTTTGTTATCCCCAATGTCTGCATGGTCAATAGTAACTCTTATTCCAATTACTTTTGAGGTACTACTAGCACTATTTTTGCCATCCAGCTGGTACTTGCAAGAGGATAGTGGTGATCACTGCAGTTGTTTTTATTAATTTCCTTGTTAAATAAGATTTAGTTCAGGTGATCACCTAATCAGTACCCCATTCAGTAGAATGTGTACCTGTGTCGGAATTCAACAGATGTTAGAATGGAATTAGTGCCACAAATGTAAAGATGTTGATTTGAGAACAATATTGCAGTGGTCTCTTAATTATTTCCAGAGCTTTATATACAAGCTAAAAAAGATTTAAGAGAGCACTCAAATCACATTTCGGGTCTTGCTTAACAAAATATATTAAAGATCAAAATCTTGACTGTACATTGTGTACTGCGTCAAGAACAAAATGGTGTATCAACTGTCAATTCATCACGGCAACTCACAGGCCCCCACGTGCCTGTATGCATTCCAGAACATCTGGGCATGCTGCTATTGAAATGGACGATGGTGTCCTGTGGGATCTTCTCCCAGACCTGGATAAGGGCATCAGTGGGCTCCTTAACAGTCTTTGGCGCTACTTGGCAGCATTGGATACATTTTGTCCCAGGTGTTCTCAATTGAATTCAGGTCTGGGAAACACGAGGTGCAGTCAATCGCATCAATGCCTTTGTCATCCAGGAAGTGCCAACACACTGGCCACATGATGCCAGGCATAGTCCTGCACCAGGAGGAACCTAGGCCCCCCAAGGTCTGACAAAAGGTCTGAAGATTTCATCCAGATACCTAACATCAGCCAGGGTACCGTTGGCTAGCACGTGGTCGAGCTGTATCATGCGGGGCTGTGAGCACCAGTCCTGCTGGCAGACGATGGGCCCTCATGCCACCCTGGAGTCTGTTTCTGACCATTAACAGGCACACCAGTAGCCTGCTGGAGATCATTTTGTAGGGCTCTCACAGTGCGCCTCCTGTTCCTTCTCACAAAAAGGAGCAGATGCCAGTCCGGCTGCTGGTTTGATCCTCTTCTACGGCTCTCTCCAGCTCTCCTCGTGTAACGGCCAAACACAAATCTAAAGAAGAATCAGTCTGGAAGGATAAGGGGAGAGCAATGGTCACCTGCAAACCATTCCCTTTTTGGAGGATAGCTTGCAGTTGCCTCTACAGTGCACCTGTTGTCTCTTTCATTTGCACCAAAACTGGTGTCATTGATTCACAATCGGTTGTGCTTCTTAACTGGACGGATTGATATCCCTGATGTCTAATTAAATTGGTGTTATATTTTGATGACGTGTTCCCATCATTATTTTTGATCTCGTGGATTCATGAGATCTCCCATATCACAGTGCATGTCAAGAGTATTAACCAAGCCATTAAGTCTACATAGACCTTGATTCGTGTCCTGGCATAGATCTGTAGTAAAAGAATGCTGAAGCGTTGATAGTTCCCAGTTGCACAACGGGCTCCATCATTGTGAAATGGTAGAAGATTGGAGAAACCAAGACTCGTCCTTGTGCTCGCCATCAGGTCAAACTTTGCATACAGGCGTGGGGAGGAGAGTAGGATTCCAATGGCTACAAACAGAGCTCCTAAGTTTCTAAGAAGAGATGGGAGATGGGAGAACCTGCCAGAAAGACCACAATTGGGCCTTTATGGTGGAGTGGAAAGACTCTCATGAGCATGAAGAGCCATCATCTTAAGGTCTGATGAGACCTTTGTGTGGCAAATAGCAACCCTACGGGGAAGCATGTTGGTGGGATTATCATGCTATGGGGATACCTTTCAGGGAAAGGGAGTGTGTTCACAATTGCAGGAAGTATGAACAGAGGAAAGCACAAAGATGTCCTTGAATAAAAGATCTAAATACCTATGTACCGGAGTTATTTTGTTTTGTTTGTTTTGCATAAATTGGAACAAATTTCTAAAAACTATTTTTGGCTTTGTAGGGCTTTGTGTGTAGAATGATATTTTTTTTCATAAATTAAATCCATGACACAATATATTGTTTAAGATTGGAAATACATTGTATGAACTTGTGCAACTGAAATTGAAATGTCTACATCAAATCTTATTCATCTAAATAGCTGGGTGGTGTTGAACATCCTTTGACGTTCCAGGAGCTGTGTCTGGTGACTTGTTTAAAGGACCTGACAAGTGTGGTGGACATCAAGACGTCTAGCCGCCCAGCCATGATTGGCAGTCTGACAGATGGATCCACGGAGACCTTTTGGGAGTCTGGTGATGAGGACAAGAACAAGACCAAGAGCATTACCATCAGCTGTGTTAAGGGAATTAATGCCTCCTATGTCACTGTCCACGTGGACAACTCTCGTGACATTGGGGTGAATAGTGAAAAATACATTACGTTCCAAAATCAAATTGGTCAGATACAACTAAGATTGATGGCAAAATGGACTGTGCTCATTGTTATTCACGTCGCTCTTTCCTTTTTTGACAGAACAAAGTCATCTCAATTACTTTTCTATGTGGCAAAGCCATGGAGGACCTCTGCAGAATCAAACAGGTTTGTCTTAATTTAACAGTCCATAAGTACAGTCCAGTGTTGTGCAATTTGGAAAAGGAATGCTAATGCTAATATTTGATAAACATCATAATCATATATAAACACCAGTACTGCCAGTACTTCAAAACAATTGAAGCATAGTTGCTCAATGGAACATTTTATCAGGCAGTGTTTATTTACTAAAAATAAAATCTGTTTTCAGAAGAATAAACAAAGAAATGGTGTACTATACATTTTGATTAACCCTGGCATAAACATTACCTTCACTAACCATTCTCCCCACCTCCAGATTGAACTGGACTCGCGTCACATAGGCTGGGTGACCAGCGAGCTTCCTGCTGGGGACAACCATGTGATCAAGGTGGAGCTAAAGGGGCCTGAGAACACACTGCGGGTGCGCCAAGTCAAGGTGCTGGGCTGGAAGGAGGGCGAGAGTATTAAGATTGCAGGTCAGATCTCGGCTAGCATGGCCCAGCAGAAGAACTGCGAGGCTGAGACGCTACGTGTGTTCCGCCTAATTACCTCACAGGTCAGTTTAACTGTCAATCAATTGTAATGTCAGCTCGTTGTACTACTGTAATTAATGTGTTGGTGTAATGAATGTGTTGGTAGGCGTAGAAAACAGGTGTGGGCTAGGCAAGAGTCGTAGTCGAGGGCAGGCAGGGAACTGGTACACAAAAAAGACTGGTAGAGAATAAATCCAACGAAAGGCTGAGTTTGGTTTAGAAAGAACGCTCAGTACAGACGTAAACGTACAATACCTCACACTAACCGAACAGAAACGATCGACATATATAGGAAACACCCCATAGGAAACAGGTGTAGCCAATTACGGGAGAACCGGGCTGTGTTCAGAAACAAAACAACATGACCATCGAACACCAAAAAACACGTAAGGACAGAACATTACAACTGCTCATTTATTAAAAACGAACAATGGCCCTCATTCATAAAAAATACCAACGATTAAATTTGTTTTTATATTGATTGTACTGGGAAAAAAAGGCACAAATCCTCTGACAAAAGATGCCCACTTCAATTCGAACTGAGGTCACAGAAAATTAACGATCTCAGAACCCAATATTATCTATCCACCTGAATCCTAACACATTCATTTACTGTCAAACAACATGCTAATGAATGTTCACTTAAAGTTGCTTGTGAAATGGAGTAAAAAAATAAATAAATGTAATTCTGAAAAGTTTGCTTACGTAAGTTGTTAGGCAACCGGCGTTCAGTGTGGCTAGCTACCCTTAGGCCAGTGTGGCTATGTTTTTTGCCACAACATGAGAATATTTTATAAACCCTAAACGAAACCTTTCACAAAACAATAGCAACGCATTCAGAAAAGAAGTTGCTCATTTTGATACCTGTCATGTCTCTGTAGAGCAAGAACTTTAGGAGTTAGGGTGACTAAAATAATAAATACATACGTATATATGTAAGATTACATTAAGTGGGGTTCTCCCCCACTTAACGGTTATCCTAATGATGGCAGAGCTTGCTCTTCCGAAGGACTTTGGCTTTTAGTTGAGACCCAAAAATGTTGCATAACAGGGCTGAATTTGTCATGGAGAATGACAGATGGTGAATTAGCCATTTCAGGCTATAATTTTGTCTGAAATCTGTAATTTCATAGGTTGATAATTGCCACACCTGCATAAATTATGGTTGTATCATATGCTCAAAAGTGTGCATACCCTGGCAGAAATGTTGAAATTATGGCATTGATTTATGGCATGACTGATCATGCAAGAAACTCTTTTAGTGAAAGGATAGTGATCATATGAAGATATCTATTCTCACATAGTTGTTTGGCTCATTTTTAAATCATGATAACAGAAATTACCCAAATGGCCCTAATCAAACGTTTTCATACCCTTTAATGTCTGGCAACAAGGTGACACATACAGGTTAAAATGTCAATTATTGGTTAATTTCTCACACCTGCTGCTTTTTAAATTTTAATTAGTGTCTGTGTATAGTCAATGAGTTTGTTAACTCCCACGTGGATGCACTGAGCAAGCTAGATACTAAGCCATGGGGAGCAGAAAACTGTTAAAAGACCTGCGTAACAAGATAATGGAACTTTATAAAGATGGAAAAGGATATAAAAAGATATCAAAAGTCCTGAAAATTCCAGTCAGTACTGTTAAAACACTTATTAACAAGTGGAAAATTCAGGATCTCTTGATACCAAGCCAAGGTCAGGTAGACCAAGAAAGATTTTGGCCACAACTGCCAGAAGAAATGTTTGGGATACAAAGAATAACGCACAGGTAACCTCATACAGACTGCTCTGGAAAAAGACGGTGTGGTTACTGCGCCAATGCCACAAAAAGGTCTGGTTACCCAACAATATGCCCAACAACACCTTGACACTCCTCGCAGCTTCTGAAACACTGATTTGAAGTGACAAGACCAAAATAGAGCTTTATGGTCACAACCATTAGCCCTATGTTTGGAGAGGAGTCAACAAGGCCTATAGTGAAAAGAATACCATCCCCATTGTGAAGCATGTTGGTGGCTCACTGAGGTTTTGGGGTGTGTGAGTGCTAAAGGCGTGTTGAATCTTGTGAAAATGTATGGCATGATGAATGCAGCATGTTATCAGAAAATGCTGGCAGACAATTTGCATTCTTCTGCACGAAAGCTGCACATGAGACGCTCTTGGACTTTCCATCACGACAATGATCCTAAGCACAAGGCCTAGTTTACCCTCCAGTGGTTCCAGCAGAAACAGGAGAAGGTTCTGGAGTGACCATCACAGTCTCCTGATCTTAATATCATCAAGCCACTCTGGGGAGATCTCAAACGTGCAGTTCATGCAAGACGACCATAGACTTTGCATGACCTGGAGGCATTTTGCCAAGACGAATGGGCAGCTATGCCACTTGCAAGAATTTGGGGCCTCATAGACAACTATTACAAAAGACAGCATGCTGTCATATATGGTAAAGGGGGCAATACACAGTATTAAGAACAAAGGGTATGCAGAATTTTGAAAAAGTTAATTTTTTTTTCTTCGTTGCCATGTTTTGTTTTATGATTTTGCCAATCTGTTATGACCTACAGTTGAATATAAATCCCATAAGAAATAAAATAAGTGTTTTGCCTGCTCACATGTTTTATTTAATAATGGTACGTATATTATGCACAGTTTTGAGGACAACTAAACATAAGCAGCTTGTTCTTGCCTCCACAGTTTTGTCCGATTCATCAATATGCAGTGTCATCTATACTCATTTCGACCAGTTTCATAAATCACCCTTTGAAATTATCATATGTTTCTTCCCACGCTTCAATCTTGGATCTTTTCTGAGAAGTTTTCAAGAATGTACGCCAATATCTCCTTACTGGTTGGTTTTTTAGAAAATCACGTTGGATGCGTTTAAGCTTTACAGTGCCTGGTTTGCTCGTTCGTTTGTGTGTAGGTATTTGGGAAGCTGATTTGCGGAGATGCTGAGCCCACCCCTGAACAGGAGGAGAAGAACCTTTTGTCATCACCAGAGGGAGAAGACAAGGTCAGGGGTCATATTTTGCTTACTTTCTTCCTGCCAAATCACTAGTTACTTTTTCTGGAGTCCAAAGAAAGACATAACAAATCACTGAACCCTTATAGACACATCTACTCTATTCCAGAAAGTCAAACCATTTTTAGCTATCCGTAATTTCACACTTTTGTAATAAACTTAAACAGATTGTTTACCTATTCTCAGGCACCATCAGATGCAGACCTGAAAGAACACATGGTGGGCATCATTTTCAGCCGAAGCAAGCTGACCAACCTGCAGAAACAGGTCTGTACTCTAACCAATAAGCAGCATAGTGCCATGCGGTGCAGGGGCACTTTTGAGAAAATACCATCCCCAGGGGGTGTTCAGAGGACAACGGGAGGCGCTGAATGAAATATTTTTATAAGGGGGGCGTTGAGTTGCTGGAGGGAGGCGTTTGAATTAAGGCGAGTTTACTCCAAAGATTCATGACAATTGCAGTTTTAACAATTGGAGTTTTCAACTACTTGCAAAAACTGTGGTCTGCATTATAAAAACCTGCCAGTTTACGCGAATGGACGAGACGATGTATGGTAACCCTTCTTCTCTGTGTTTCTGTCAGCTTCTGGTGGCACAGCTCCGTGCTGCCTTCACGGGAACAGGCTGTCAGAGTATGATCTATACAATTTCACCCAAATGGTGTTTACTGTGTAAACTCTTGAAAAGAGGCGCTCTTTGTTTTGGTATTACCCGTGGAATAATCTTTTTCTCTTAAAAATGTCGCTGAGGGATACACCGTGAACGCCTTGTTAACACAGAAACACTGAAAGAACATTAGCATCCAGACGCACATTAACACTAGAAGCGCCGAGCCGTTGTTACCCCCCTAAAGCGCCGTTTGGGCAAATTTTGCCCATAAGTATACAGACCGGGACGAATTTACTGACACGTAATGGTCGCTAGATGGCGCATCTTGTACGGATCCAAAGTCAAGGCCGAAACGTTTTGGTGTCTGTTATCTTGTGTCAAAGTGTTTTCGAGGTAAGGGTGTAACAATTGCAGTAAATAAAATTTGTAAAGACGCTGGTCTGGCTTGGTTTTATACGATATAATATCGCGCTCAACATTGCAGTTTGAAAATATTAATGGAATTATACAAATAGCAAGGAATAAAATATAAAGTGACTATATAAAAATGACAAGGAGATTGTCTTGCGCCTTCACCTTACTGTCGATCTATGGCCAATGTCTGTGTTACGTTTTAAATTTCACAATAAATCGACCTGCTCACAAAACCCAAATATCACTAAATAAAACAAGTGACATTTAAAAGAACAAAGTAGGAACATCAAACATGTTCCACTAATTGAAAAACTGACAAAAAAAACAGGGAATACAAGTTGCGGAGACAATAAAGCAGTGGTGTCCAAACTACGACCCGCGGGCCAACTGCGGCCCGTAGTCCATTTATAATTGGCCCGAAGCAAATTCAAAAAATATAATGTAATATGGCCTACACATGGAATTTGCACTTGACTGTATAGTACTTCTTAGTTTCAACACTAGGTGGAGCTACCATCTTTATTGATGACCTCAACCAAAGAACATTTTTGCAACGGATGAACAAAAATGGCAGAACCAAAGAAACGCAAGATAGCTAGCGAGTGCAGAAAATTTCAGACACGTTGGGAAAATGATTATTTTTTCATAGAAATCAAGGGAAAGTGTGTCTGTTTGATTTGCAATGAAACTGTTGCAGTGATGAAAGAGTATAATGTACGACGACACTAGGAAACCAAACATCAGACCTACACGTCCTATACTGGCGCTGAGCGAGAAAATAATGTTAAGCAAATGGCAGCTAGCCTGCGAGCTCAACAACAGGATTTTTTCCGTGCTAACAAAATACAAGAAAATGCTACAATAGCCAGCTATGAGGTAGCGCAGCTCATAGCGCAACACGGCAAACCTTTCTCAGATGGTGACTTCATAAAACAGTGCCTCAATAAAGTTGCAGAAATCATGTGCCCGGAAAAGATGCAAGAATTGAACAATGTGAGCATGTCCAGAAACACAGTTGTGCGCCGAATCGAAGACTTGTCAGCTAACTTAAACCATCAAGTGTCACATAAAGCTTGTGCTTTTGATTTCTTTTCTATTGCATGTGATGAGAGCACAGACGCCACAGACACCGCACAGCTATTAATTATTTTGCGGGGAGTTGACGATAACTTTTGCATTACGGAGGAGCTGCTTGATCTTAAGAGTCTAAAGGGCACAACAAGGGGTAAGGACATTTTTGAAGCTGTGTCAGATGCAATTGACAAAATGGAACTTAAATGGGATAAGCTGTGTGGAGTTACAACGGATGGGGCTCCAGCTATGACAGGCGAGCGCAAAGGAATGGCCTCAATGGTGTGCGCCAAGGTGCGAGAAAGTGGAGGCAAGGCTGTTAAAATACACTGCATCATCCACCAAGAAGCCCTCTGTGCCAAAACAGTCCAGCTTGACGATGTGATGAACATAGTTGTGAAACTGTCAACATAATTCGAGCACGAGGGCTCTACCACAGACAATTTCAAATGTTTCTATCTGATGTAGAAGCTGAATACGGGGATGTACTCTATCATAATGATGTGCGCTGGCTTTAGTCGCGGCTCTGTGCTGAAGCGGTTTTATTCCCTGAGATCAGAAATTGACCAGTTTTTGAAAGAAAAGGACCGACCTCTTAATGAACTGAGTGACCCTTTATGGTTGGCAGATCTGGCATTTTTTGTTGATCTTACTGATCATCTTAACACACTGAACAAGAGACTGCAAGGCAAAGACCAGCTTGTACCACAACTTTATGCGCACACAAAATCATTCTGTGCGAAGCTTAGTCTATTTGATACACAACTACGCAACTTCAATGTTGCGCACTTCCCCACGTTGTCTGAAATCAAATGTGCTTTTCCAAAGACCAACCTTTCTGCTAAAAAGGGGAAATATGTGTCTGTGATCGCATCTCTTATTACAGAATTCACTTAGCCCTTCCAAGACTTTTCCGTCATTAAGAAAGAAATCAAGCTGTTCTCGACTCCCTTCCTGATGGATGCAGAAGAAGTGGGAGAGAGTCTGCAATTAGAACTAATCGAAATGCAGTGTGATGATTCTGTGAAGAATCAACATCAGCTTCTCTCCCTACCAGACTTCTACCGGAGCTTTGAAAAGTCAAAGTTTCCTCTGATGCTACGCAACGCAAAAAGAATGATGAGTCTGTTTGGCTCAACATACATATGTGAGCAAACATTTTCTCTGTTAACTCTGAACAAAAGCAGACTGAGAACCAAAATGACCGACACCCATCTCTGTGATGTCCTTCGCATTTCAACCACCAAACTTACTCCTGACCTGCCAGCCATCC
>JACXGK010004595.1:0-13578 GCA_016801125.1 Novumbra hubbsi
TCTCCTTAAGATCACAGGGCTAAGACACCAGAGGGCTGTCTCCTTAAGATCACAGGGCTACGACACCAGAGGGCTGTCTCCTTAAGATCACAGGGCTAAGACACCAGAGGGCTGTCTCCTTAAGATCACAGGGCTACGACACCAGAGGGCTGTCTCCTTAAGATCACAGGGCTACGACACCAGAGGGCTGTCTCCTTAAGATCACAGGGCTACGACACCAGAGGGCTGTCTCCTTAAGATCACAGGGCTAAGACACCAGAGGGCTGTCTCCTTAAGATCACAGGGCTAAGACACCAGAGGGCTGTCTCCTTAAGATCACAGGGCTAAGACACCAGAGAGCTGTCTCCTTAAGATCACAGGGCTACAACACCAGATGGTTGTCTCTTTTTGGATCACAGGGGTACAACACTAGAGGGCTGTCTCTTTTAGGATGACAGGGCTACAACACCAGATGGTTGTCTCTTTTTGGATCACAGGGGTACAAGACTAGAGGGCTGTCTTTTTTGGATCACAGGGGTACAACACTAGAGGGCTGTCTCCTTAAAGGATCAACACTGTCACAGCTGTTGTTGTTTCTGGGCAGTTTTCTGGCTAGCTTTGTAATGTCATTGTCCTTGTGATCCCTTCATCTTTCCCTATGTTTAGACTCAATTATAAAGTGTTTGGGTGGTATCTCCCCGTTGTGGGGTCCACAAAAAGAAAGAAAAAAGTATGTTGCAATGTCCTTTGTCTGTTAAATGAACCCGGTGCTGTTCATGGTTCTGCCATTGACCTGCAGGATTCCCAGGAAGTTGGGTATTACTCATTCTCATATCCAAACCTTAAGAAAAATATCTGTGTTCCAAAATGATGGTATGACTATTACTATTTAGTAATAATATTGAGAAGTTGCTTAGGCATCTAAGATTTGATATTGAAAATAAGTATTTCCTATCTAATATTTGTGATGATCAACCCCATTGCGCAACTATCGCAAGAGTCTGAAACAGAGTTGCTTTGCCCGTGGAGTGTGGCTTAATTGCTTTCTGCTTCACTAACAGTAACTATCACCACGAGCAGTCCAGATGGCCAGGGAAAAAACTGCTTTTACTTTCAATAGGATACAGTTTATTAGTGTAGTGGGCTATTACGTCATAATATCATATTACTATCAGAAACTAGCCAGGGTTTACTTTCTGGCAACCTTAAGGTGCAGCTTCCTATACTACAATGTTCATTTTACGGCAGTAGTTTTCCCGAAGAACGAGGAGAGGCGAGAGATTGAATATAATGCCTGTGTACCTGCCTAGCCAGCGGCGTTTAGGGAGCACATGGGAATCAACGTGAATGGAATCCTATCGGTGCTAATGATCGCCTCGGGGATTCTAGAATCCTCCCGACCCAGCATTGATCTAAATTCTAAACTCCTTCACAGTTGGTTCCTGTCGTTCTACCGCTCTCATTTAAACCGGAAATGGAGGGGTGGTCAGGTGCAATCAAAGACTGACCTCGGGGAGTCGCCCAGACCTTCTCGAGTTTTTCCGCGTTACTTCGACTCTCAATTTATGCAACATTAATTGAGAGATCTTCTTACTTGATGTATTGTAAAATGAATGCCTAATTTATGTAATCACTCAATTAACGATAATTCCAGCATATGTTCAAAATGCCCAGAGGGTTTTCTTTTCGCAGGTACTTATTTTGATGTCACGGTGAAACAGCTAATTAATTTTACATGCATATTAATTCGGGTTCTGCTTTGGAGACCCCCCCCCCCGTCTGTCCCAGCCAGCTTGCGCCTCCTTTGTGAATACAGTCTCAGGCCCAATATTTATCTCTTTAACCTTTTTTGGGGGGGGGGGGGTGTTTAGAGATTTAAAATTGCATAATTAATAACCCATTGTTGTTGTGACTAATTCATGTCTCGTTCTGCCCTTTGAATATAATCGGGCTTCCTTTCCCTTTACCTCAGAGTATGTGAGGTAAATACACAACTCAATCCTTATATTCTACCGTTGTTAAATCGTTCAGCATGCGTTGATAATATGTCGTCAAGTTTGCTTGTTGAATCCGAACTCAGCCAAACCAAAACCCAAATAAACACATGCATCGAAACACTCAAATATTAAAGTTTCCATCTTAATATACACATTATCAGGAATACCAATACATCCAAATGTTGCTGCTGTGTTTGTGTTTTGTTTTTTATATCGGCTAGGGGATTGTCCTAAACACACTTCTATTATCACCAATAATTCGAGATGTAATCTTCTAACGTGCGGTCGGTTCTTATAGGCCTACCAAACTCATACGAGATGTAATCTTCTAACGTGCGGTCGGTTCTTATAGGCCTACCAAACTCATACGTCTCTTGTCGGCATGTTCTTCCTTACTAGTGAATTAATTATTCTTCTTTAATTGATAATTAAAAAAAATCTGCGGAAGGCAACCCTGAGTGCTTCTGCTGTAATAATGAAGGAAAATGAATGAACTGAATAATGTTCGTTAAAGCAAAAAAAAAAAAAAACGTCTGGCTTAACACACACACACCTCCCCCTTCTCTACTAAGCACTAAAAGGGCTTTGAGTGCCTTAATGAGGTCTCTCTGTATTCTAATTAATTGACACCGTCTTCTTAAATATTCGTAGTGTTCGTATAGCACAGTAGCTGGGCGTTAGTTAGCACCAGTATACTGCAGTTCTATTTGTACTGTGCATCTTAGGAAAATGTCCCGCCATATACATTCATTATAATAAGTGATGGTCAGATTCTCTAGTGAGTCAAGTGCGGTCTCAGACACCTGCCACTAAGTGACGTTACCTACAGTGTTATCGGCTAGCCTTGTGATAATTACGTTTATGGTAAAATCTCGGACAATGACACGCCACAATTATAATTATAGTAAAAACAACACTGCGTGAGTAAAATATTCATAATAACTATAATGTTTGCTATTCTTACTATAATCATATCAACATATCTTGCACATTAATATGGATACACTTTACCCCTACATTTCCACGTAAGACTTTGTTTGACAGTGTTTATTTAATTAATTACATGTTTATGCAAATGTTTGCGTAGACAATGTAATATACACCGCCAGCACTTGCAATTTGTTTATTCATTCGTTTTTAGTTAATCTACATTGCCTTCAGATAGAGCTGACTAATGATAATACGAAAACGCAGCCCATGTTTAGTTTACTGTTTTTCAGCGATCACAGCGGGACGTATATCCAATACCAACAAAACCAGGTGACGTAAACCGGAGGGGGTGGGGGGTGGTTGGGGTAACACCGTTTTCTTTTAATTGGTGTCGGCCGCAGGTCGACTTGACTGGTTTCCTCCTCACCTACTTATTTGTACCCCTATAAAATATGTTCTAAGCGTGTGTGCTTTTTGAATTTTATTTTAACAGAATGCAGCTACCTTTTTATTATACACAATTTAATCAATTCCGTTTTCAGCCCTACTGTAATGCCGCGAACATCTCGTTTATTTACCTGGGGGCAAATATAAATTGTTATAATTATTTATAAAACTTATAACACAAGCTAAACCTTTCAGGATTTTGTTTTGTTTAATTTCCATAAAGTCGTTCTTAAAGTAGACTGCAAATGAACTTCGCCATTCAGAGAGATCATGTTTCTGCATAATATTGGTTGCTAATTTACATTTACTAACCAATCTTTCTGACAAGGATACTTAGCTATCATTTGTTGCTTTTGGAACGGTGGCGATTTTTTTTGCGGGGGGGTGCAACATTTGTTTTCTTTTGTGCTCCGGTGCAGCAGCGGAGGACGGACGTGTGAAAGTGGATGTTGGATCCCCTTTTCTCTCTCCATGACCCGGCTCTTTGTCCCGGTCGCCCTGGGAATGGCACGCATCGCTACTCTACTTTTGAGATGCTGCGGAAAGCTCTTTTGTTTGAGCTCTTTGGGGTCTTTTTTAAAGACACGCACAAAATTGTCCTCCGTTCCCCGCTGCAAAAGCTACTTCAGACCAGGAGCCGGTTCACAAGTGCAATGCAATTTGGCTTAGCTCAACCTTTGTTCCGCTTGTACAAATGACCAAACAGTGCACACATTATACAGTTGATCTACTGGGGATTCAACAGGCTCTTTGGGATACGAGGAGAAAGGCGAGTTCATCTGCTCTGAATCATGGTGCCGGAATTTTCCTTGGAGAAAAATACTTACTGGACAGATGTAGCCTAGCTCGAAATCAGTATCTTAAATAAAGATTAGCACTAGCAAAAGTAATCTGTAATTAAAAGGTATCATTGGACGTGAGTAATATAGTGTAACAATTTACTTTCGGATAGGTCTTCTCTACTGTTTGGTTGGTTTAATATTAAATTAACCCTCTACATTTATTTTATTGAAATGTGAATTTCTTCAATGTGTAAAACATATGACTGTAAATGTGTTGAAAGAAGAAATAATTATAGTTATTACAGCATTTTTATAAGTATAATCATTATGACGTATCTGCGTGTGGGCCTATGCTTCTGGATATTAAACAGCCAATAGCATTAATTGTATAGGCCTTTATAACTTCCTGATACCGTTTCGGTATCAACACGCCGGCAGCTGGACAAATCTCTTCACACACTTTAAAATCTTTGGAAACGACGGATGAGTGAGTGACTGTCCGGCTGACTGCACAGCCCCGTTTGCCCCTACGGGATTAGATTACCACAGGCTTCCATCCCGGTCTCCCTTTCTCCCAGCTCACCTCTACAGTCTGAATAATGATTCAGTTTATTAAGGACGCATGGAGAGAAACTAGCATAAATTATGAGTTGATCCGAGAATGCGTGTGTGGTCCTTCTCCCTGAGATGTGCGTGGCCAAGCCGAAAGGGAAGGTGGCTGGCTGGGAAGGTGATCTGCCGGGTGAGCGGGGTCAGTTTACAGAGTGAAGAATGTCCGTTGTCCTGAATACGCTCCCATTAGGTTCACACTCACATAATTGACTTATTGGTATTTTATTCAGTTTCTATGGCTTTGTCGTGAGACTCGAAACCACCGGGGTTTTACATGTCAATGACTGGCTTAATTTAAATCTGTTAATACGTTTGCTCTGGGACGTTTGCTCTTAACTTTTTGGGAGTCTGTAAACAAAACGTTGCTTGGCTGATACATTTCTACTAAAGACAATAAAATAAACCAATTAAAAAACGTCACGTGGATGTACAGCTTTATCACCCCTATGTGGAATCTTAGGCAAACTATTAATTAAAAGAAGAAAAATAAATGACATACTTAAAATATTTGTTGTTTCATATGCACGCTATTTTCTGATTACCGCAAAGTTGTTCACAACATCGCGCACATTCTTTTGGACACATGTACGCGCTTATGGCACACGCACGTGCACACGACGAGTGAACATTTAAAGTAAGCAATTCATATTATGCATATTGACAGTTCATTTAAAATATTTTAGTATGGTAAAATATAATGTCTAAGGAATGTTTAACGATCATGCATTACGTTGTTAAACGGTGTTAATTAATCTAACAGAGCAAACTGTTGTTTTCTCACCAGTACGATGACTATAGATCTACAAATCTGTGCTCAGACGTTGATTCAACAGCTGTTCAATATACACTCTCTTAACATCTCAAACAAAAACATGTTAAAAAAAACTAGCAACAAAACTATGCTAAAGCACAATACTGATCAAATAGCGAGGCCTTACCAAAGAAAGGACGGCCCCTCCATTACAAACAGAAAATTGCTTAGTAGCTCTATTTGTAAATGCAAATAGTCGACTAAGCATCCCTGCTTGGTCCACAAAAGGTTATCTGCATACCTTCACACGGTCGCGTAACCGGGCTTCCATCGCCCTCACACTTCATATCCGGCGGGTCGCTGTGCCTTTTCACCCCTTTCGCACTGTCTTCAAATGAAATGATTTCTATTGGCTCAAGGTGTCCATGTAAATAGGTGTAAATGAATCCAGATTATGCCTTTGCTTTCTCCTCGGCGAGTAGCCCCCCCCCCTCCCAAGGCGATTGTCATGTGATAGCGAAGTGCCACATTAATGAAGCCCCTCTACGGGGGTCTTTTCTCCTCCTGTCACCACATTAAACTATCAGACGGTTAGGGGAAGGACATGGAAGTAGCAGCTACTTAGCTCTGCTCATCACAAGAAGGGAGACAACATACCGGGATCCATTCAGAGTGGTGTGGGGGGGAAAAATAAGCTTATTGTAGCTTGCTTAACTAAAGATTACGCACCGTACGGCCATTTGAGGGAGAGAAGGAGACGGTTTTCATAGGACGGCTGTTTTCAAGACCCACAGACCACAAAAAGCTGAGCGATCAGTCCACGGAGGACGCGGACAGTGAGTGCCTTGCTTCGTCGCATGCTGGCATAGTTTCAGTAACTTTCACTTGCGTGGATGTCGCAGTTTTTACTCTGCGTTCCTAAAGCAGTGTATGGAGTTTTACGCGTGCGTAATGATGTTTTAAACAGCCTGTCCCAGCGTATTAGTTTCTTTTAATGAGTTTTGGAAAGACCTCTTTACTCTCTCCCCCATTTGCCTAAGAAGAAACAAAGAACTATCGCTAACTGTACTGAGACGCCGTTCAGCAGTCTTTTTTTGACAGAAAGTCTAACAGAATGCCTCGTCCGGGGAGAAACACGTACAGTGATCAGAAACCTCCATACTCTTACATCTCTCTCACTGCCATGGCTATTCAATCCTGCCCAGAGAAGATGCTTCCTCTTAGCGAGATCTACAAGTTCATCATGGACCGATTCCCCTACTACAGAGAGAACACACAGCGGTGGCAGAACTCCTTACGACACAACCTGTCTTTCAACGACTGTTTCATTAAAATCCCCAGGCGGCCGGACCAGCCAGGGAAAGGGAGTTTCTGGGCTCTTCATCCCAGCTGTGGGGACATGTTCGAGAACGGAAGTTTCTTGCGGCGCCGTAAACGTTTCAAGTTGATGATGATGGCGTCCGAGCATCTCGCGCAGAGCAAGCCCTCGGACGCCGCCCATTACCTCCAGCAGCAAGCCAAACTCCGACTGAGCGCTTTGGCCGCGTCGGGCACTCATCTCCCGCAGATGTCCGGTTACAACATAGGTGTTTCCCATCAACCGTCGACGTTCAAACACCCTTTCGCTATCGAGAACATAATCGCCCGAGAGTATAAAATGCCAGGCGGGCTGGCCTTTTCCACCATGCAGTCCATGTCGGCGGGCTACCCGCTGCACAACCAGCTCACCAGCGCCTGGCCCCATATGTACAGCTCCAGTGTCATGGACACGGTGGCTCCCATCTCCATGGCCAGTGATTATTCCGCCTACGGAATGCCCCTCAAGTCTTTTTGCCATGGCGGTCAGACGCTACCTGCCATCCCCGTGCCAATTAAGCCCACCCCTACTTCGATGCCAGGGCTCTCCGCGTTGCCGACGCACATTCCGGCATTTCTTGCGAACTCTCCCCAGTCTCTGAGCCCCACGTCCCCTCAGACAGCTACCAGCCAAAGCAGCCCCGCTACCCCGAGCGAGGCGCTCACAAACCCTGCGTCGGCCATGCAGTCCGTGGTATCCGTGCACTGACCTAACGTTTACGCATGGGACTTATAATGAACTTCTTATAAGAGACACGAGTATCAACATTTCCAAATCTTATTTTATTGTTTTTATCATCCATGACAACCTACTAAGGCCGAGCAAAATCTGGTCTACAATCATTATAAGGCAAGCGATTTGCTTTTTGTGGTTTATCGATGTACTTAGATGTTTTACAAAACGTTACGTCTGGTGGCCAACCAGGCTTTTTCTATGACACGTGTATTAGCCAACATGTTTCTGATACCTTTTCAAGAAGTTTAAGAATAATCACATTCTGAGATTATCTTCTAAAGCACTGCAATCCGACATGTATTATCACTGTTGTTTTCCGGCTTAGCCATGCAATCAATCTCAAAATTGTAAAACAGTTCACAGTCTCTATTACTGCTGAAAAAATGGTATCAAAATATTTTGTTGCATTTTTTGTTAAGATGAAAAAGAGGCCAATATTATCATTTCATTAATTCAACTTTGTGAATTAAATTTAACTTGACTCTATTTTTGACGACTGCTTTCCTTAATGCGCCTTGCATTTGCTACACCAAATAGCCAATCTAGTTTGTAGGGGAATTAAAAAAAAGTCGCAAAGGTGACATTTATAATAACAACTCCTGAAAAACAGATATTTAAGGATATACTGGTGCCACGTTGTCTGCATTAAAAACATTCGAAATATTTGAATTTAATGCAAGAATATATTGAACTGTGTAAAATGCACTTTTTTTTCGTTAGATGTTTTAGATTACCTGTAGTTTGCAGATCTGTAGTTGTTCTGTGGGCCATTTAATTTAAAAAAAATCTGTGGTGACCCTGGGTGTATAAAATGCGGTATATTTGTACGTCCTCTGTATACATGAAAAGCATGCTATTTCTAAACAGTTGTTGTTGTGTTTGCTGGACGCATGCGTGCTCCTCCAGTTGTCCCATATGTCTGCACTAAATTATTGGTCATCAAAAATATTTTCCCATTAAAAATTGCGTAAACATCATGTTACATTTCAGTGTGAATTTTTAACTGGACACACACACACACAAGACACACAATTTTGAGGATTGTTATAAAATTTTATTAATATGATCTTAGGGGTTTAATCAACCTAGAAATAGCAGCAATAGAAAATGCACATAATGTTATAGTCAAATAAGGTTACTTGTTTTATTTTTTTATTTTCGTGTGTAATTAATTGATCTTCAATTGATGTAGACTATATCCGATTAAGATAAACTAATCTTAATCCAACATATATTAGACACAAATCTTTTTTACACAAAAGAAGAAGATGAAAAAACATTAATGCTATTTTTGCTTTGGCAACAGGTGTTTAAAGGAATACATTTTTCCTTGTTATCTACAATGACCGATGAATTGCGACATATGTTTTAAAGTGTATTTGTGCATTATGTGCCTATTTTTTTTACAAATAATGTTCAACACGCGCAATACGAAACGTTCTTATTTCGGCATAATATTTGAGTTTGAGACCCCGGACAGACTCTCACCATTACAAATCATAAGGTAGCACTCGTACAGGCTAATCACAAACTATCCTTTCAGACAATACTCTCATCGACGCACATTAGAAGTAGCTATTCACTATCATAGATTAACTGCTTCCTCTGGATTTTTTCGACTCAAACCCCCATCCCTAAGTATAAACAAATATATTAGGATTCCGTCACTGCACGCTATAGACTAGATCAAATAAATGGTCTCGGTGCACTTCATTCTCTTCCATTCACTTGAATAGAAAACGTAAAGAATAGCGAAGTTAGACCGGGCCACCAGTGTAGATTTAGCTTTTTTTCCATTAGACAAAAAGAGTGATTTTCACCAACACATTGCTGACTGGGGGACTTGGAAACGAGTTCGGAAAACCTCTTTGGAATTTAAATGCCCCCCCCCCCCCTCTGTTTGCACAACATTTACTTTTTGGGGAGGACAGTTTCAATAAAATAGTTTATGGACCTGAGGGATCTCACTCCAGATCCATAGACCGGACTCATGCTATTTTTCTCCATAGTTTTTAACTGTATTTTGTTATCACGCACAGTTAGACGCACACGCACGCACGCACACACAGAGGTATTCCAGCAGTCACCGGGCCTTGCAAACGCGACGACGTTCCCGTGCCTAACAGTAACACTGACATTCTTCTGAGAACTTTTTCGCAGTTCGTTGATAGAGTTTTTCTTAATACGGTTGATCGTGTTAGACATCTTATCCTCAGGTGTGCTTCATCTGAAGTTCCTGTCAGAACACGATCCGGTACATCTCGAACCCTAGGCTACTGTGAGGCGCAAGTGCAGGGTTTAAGGAACTTTTTAATTTCTCGGTCTTTTAGAGCGACACGTATAAACATGTCACACTCATGTCATTATTACAGCATCCTAACTTAAACAGATCTCAAACATATATGTATGTGTGTTTAGTCGAACGACCTCAACATATTACCTTAAAAGTTTAATTGACGTTACAATTCATCTTTCAGGAAGGTCAGACCACATTATATTATTTCACCTTTTTTCGTTTTAATTATTTAAAGTAGCCTACACATTTTACAGCAATTTTATTTTAACCAAATGCAACATTATTTATTATCACAAACACTTCGGAATCCATGAATTCACTAGAACAAACAAATTCCAGAAGAGCAAACCCGTGCACTGCCCAGGCAAGACAAGGGATTTAATTAATTTGACTTTGGGAAGGAGAACGAACGATATTCACACACTTTATTTTAGAAAACAAAACAGTTATTTAAAGTTACTAGGAAGCTGGTCACTATGCTTTTATACTTTTAAGTGACATTAGCGAATCTGTTCTCGAAGCAATTGGTCTGGTTTCGTATGTATTTTTTTTTTTTACTGTCCATCCATTTAGTTTCTTTAATCTATCTGGTTTCCTACGGCAAGAGGACACATCCAGTCAGATATGAAGGTTACCTCACACACATACACACACACGCGCACACACACACACACACACACACACACACACACACACACACACAGGCTAGTGAAATATGCATCTCCGTCCTGTACAAAACCGTGATGCCGTTATAGGTTTTAATTAAGAGGCTTCATTAAAGTGGCTGCCCAACCAGTGGAATTAGTGCGTATAATTTATGCTTTCCTTAATGCACGAGGGCAGTGTCCTGCATAATGAACTCAACTTAACCGACGCCCTGAGCCTACCGACGTATTTTACATACATTGATTGCTAACTGGACATTTTGACGCCTTGAAGAAACTACTGGATGAAGCGACGTTGACGGCTGAAAGTCAAATTAATTCTGATCCAAACATTAGGCATGTGTTAATGTCATCTGAAGTAGCAAATGACCAAACTATACTGTAATTTAAGCAAAAGTACACATATTTAGCACACCCTGTAAAACATACATTTGTAAACATTATAGATGTAATATCATTGCCAGTTTCTTTAGATAACACAAGCCATATTAATATAAAGCATTTTAAGCATGTAGTACAATTTCGTTTTCAGAACAAAAAGTACAACTTCAGAAAATATGATATAAATACAATTTCCATATGTAATTGCAATTTCCATAAATACATGCAATTTTTATGGATACAAAATGTCTGCCTTTCAAATTGGAACTAATGAAGTGCAAATCTAGCTACATCTCTTTATTTATTCACCAGACCAACAATACATAAGCACAGGAGTGGAGGAGATATTGTAGCATGCTTATAAAACCCTAATTCTTTTAGGTATCATTGATAGCACCCAAACTACCTTAAAAACTTGTACATAAACAAGGGGTCGGTTCAGAGGGTGGCTGGTTCCAACATTTCCACCAATTATTCAGAACACTGACAGAATTAAGGTAGAAAGTTATGTAGTGCAATGCTCTCTGTGCAGAGGACCGGTTCATTTGGTCAGATGTACCGATCCGGCTCTGCAGTACATATCTGGTATTATTGAGAACTGTTCATATGTTTCCAGAGTAACCAATTAATTAAATGGCTATTAATCAAACAGGCAGAATTAGGGTTTTTTTTGGGCCAGGGACAAAATGATTGGCTGATAAAGGAGAAAATGGTGTTGTTCATAGTGTGTAGTTAAACCACGGGGCTGGCTTGCTAATAGAACCAATGGTTGGGTTGTTTAGAACGGTCAAAGTATTGTGTAGTTAATAATGTGATTGTCAAGGTTTAATGTTATTAAAGGTGGGAATCATTTTGTTCATCATGTGTTCACCATGGCAATCATGTCATTGTGGTGGTGAGGTACAGTCATCAGAAACTTCAGTTTTGAAGGCTTCAGTGAATTATATGTTTAAGGTTTCAGGGAACTGTTTTTGGAAGGTTTCGGTGAACTTTGTGTTGAAGGCTTCAGTAAATTTAGTTTTGAAGGGTTCCATTTTGCAATTGGTGTTGAAGGCTGGAGTGAACTTTGTTTTGATGGCTTCAGTGAACTTTGTTTTGAAGGCTTGAGTGAATTGTGTGTTGAAGGATTCAGAGAACTTGGTGTTGAAGGTTTCAGTGAACTTTGTGTTCACTGAAACTCTTTCCTAAACTTTTTTTGAAGGCTTCCATACCGGTCTAAAGAAAATGTATTTATTTCTCTGTTTGTGATAACCATATTTATTAGTGGTATGATAGCTTGGATATTATTAAAAGCCTTGAAAAGAGAGCAGAGGTATTTGGCCTGAAAACATCAAAAGTATATTTTATATACGTTTAAGAGGCTGTAAGAGCAAAATAAGAAAACTGTTTGTGATTGAGGAGGTAAGGAAAACTTAAACTACTCAAACCCCATGTATACACACTCATATCCAAGCATACACACATGTACATGCACTTCAACAAACTGCTCACACACCTCTCTTAGACAGTGGGCCAGACTCTCTTACGCAAAGCCAAGGGTTCTAACTGAGTCGAGGCAGGTAGCTACGGCAACCGGGCAGTAACAGATCGTGTGTGCATATGTTAATAAACCAGGAAATGCATCTTGTTGGAGCGTCTGTCAGGGCAGCCGTCGGCTGAGTTCCCTCTGTTGACTCGTCTTCTCCAAACTCTGTGTCAGTGATACATTACGGTCCATAATGAATTTCTCTTCTGATTTATGGCATCTCACTGCCAAGTGTGAACTCTCGCAGCTTGCTGTGTGATTGAACAGAACTTCCGTTGGTTTACTCATGGCAATTATTTATGCATATTATTTAAATTTTATATCCCAATGGTTGCAAGAGCCAAAATGTCACATTCCTACATCGACCAATTACTTGCAATGTTTATCGTTGGGTGTTTTGTTTTTCTGCGTAATATATTTACTTTGGACAGTAGCAGGTTCCCTCTAAAATAAATACACCCAGCAACTCTAAATCAACAGCTCCGCCATGTCCAAAATGACACCCTACTCCCTAAATGTAGTGCACAAATTCTTACTTGAGCCATGCAAGTGAGTGAGGTGCCATTTGGGACACCGACTATTTTTGCATCTAGCTGGCCCCTCATCAATATCCTGTGGGCTAACGAGGAAATGTGCTGAGGCAGATATATTCTCTGCATTTATTCAGCCCTCCCCTACTGGACGAGTGAAGAGCGAGCAAGCGTTTGGTCTTTGGGCTGAATTCAGGTTGTTTCCTGGCGCGTTCCCAACGATGACCCGTTCCCGGTCCTCCGTCTGGCCATGGCCAAAAGTGTTGTACTGCTAAGGGAGCGGGTTTCATTTGGGGCGGGGCCACTGGCCTCCCGTCCTTCAAGAGGTTTTGTGAGGAGTCACCCACCATTGCCGTGGCGCTCCCATGGTCGACCATAATTATTATTATTATCACGAGCTGTTCAGGAAGTTGAGGTGCCGTTGTATCCATGGGATAATCCATGCAGGGTCGAAAACCCCAAGCTGGTCTCCAGGAGTGTCGGAACCTCTAGGACCGGGGGGTGGGGGGGTGGGTTGTATGCAGAGCCAGCGGGTGTTCCCAGGAATCAGTCCATTCTGTCAGTCCAAGTCCTGACAGGCTAATAATCGCA